>JAQJVL010001273.1:0-220094 GCA_035578905.1 Stictocephala bisonia
AGGTGTGTCCCAAAAATCATTTTTAATTTTAATAAATGTATTGATCCGAACAGTAACGATGAAAAACGAAACTTCGCCCGTCTACCTAGACTCATCACACTCAATTGAAAACTATAATAATGTACGTATATTATAGTTGTTAGCGTCCAAAGAAAATAAAAAGAAAAACAACTAATTATAACAATTTACATGTAATACATTTTTTTATAAAATAATTCTGCGTATGGACCTAATACTAAGAATATACGATTCATACACATAATTTAATTATACATTTTTATAACACTTATATATATATATATTTTTTTTTATAATAAATAACATTTTTTAGTTTTGTCATGAGTTACGTAGTCTACAATATAAATAATGTAATATAAACCAACAATAAATAGTAATACATTGTTTGTTGATTATTAAAAAGCAGTAATACAAAGTTTAATTCATCCTAAATGCATACTTATTTTTAATTACATCTTTATTAACACTTAGGCCAAATATTATACATGAGATATAGTTTGTTTAGCTAAGTATAAGACTGAGATTCATAATTATCATTATCTTAGTACTTGGGCTGCCTACAGAAGGTGGTATAGTGTAAGTGAATACAATACAATACAATAAGTATTTATATTCTCATTGAAGTTTCACTCAAATAAATACGATAAGGTCCTTACTAGGACCAATTACCCTTTCGTCTTTGAACACGAGTTTCTATCAAGAAAACTAAACGAGGTTTATCATTATGATAATATTATAATACCAGGGTAATATTGTATACAAACCTAAGTAGTATACAGGGTTGGGAAAAACTCTGGAATATATATTAATTAATTTAAAAACAATTGAAGGAAATGTAATGAAACTTAGTAGTTATGTTTTTTGGACATATATTACTTGTTTTTGGCATATCCAAGACATGGCCTATGATGGAAGTCTTAAACATTTTAAATGTAAGCCTACCTCGAGTTATACCTCATTTTAAAGGTCATGGTTTTACAATACAAAAGTACAAACTTGAGGTCAAAAGTATGATCCACTCACAAAATACAGTGATTCAATGAATTTAATGTCATATTACTATTTTTTCTTAGTTATACGGCTATCTATTTCAGTTTTCTGTTGCTGAGTAGTTGTTGATTGTTAACAATCGTAACAAACGACTGCTTTATAAACATATATATGCTATTTAACTAAGTAAAAATAAGAAAAAAATATTGAAAACACTTTTGACACTAGGTTTAACTAAAAATATTATAAATGTTTAAAAATGTTATTATAATAATTTGTTACTTTTTTGATGAAATTTGATTTCTCGTATTCAGTTAGATAAATTATAGCTCTACGCAGCAATAGATAATAACTATCTTGCGTTAGTCTTCAGCAGTGTTAGTTGTATGACATTAAATTTTTTGAGAGGATATATTTTCTGACTGTGTCATCGTTTTGACATCAGGTTTGCACTCTTATGTTTTACAAATGAAGACCTTTAAAATGAGGTATAGCTCAAAGTAGGAATAAATTAAACATTTTTAAGACTTCCTTCATGAGCCATTCCCTGTACATGCAAAAAACAAGTAAAATATGTCCATGAGTTTGGTATATGGATATGTACATGACTACAACGTTTCATTACTTTAATTCAATAGTTTGAAAATTAATAAATATATACCAGATTTTTGCCAAACTCTGACATTAAAGTCTTTGAGGGGCTGCATTTTCTGACTGGGTCATCCTTTTGACCTCAGGTTTGCACTCTTGTGTTTTACAAACAAAGGCCTTTAAAATGAGGTGTAATTTAATATTTTTTAAGACTTCCTTCTTGGGACATCACCTGGCTATGCGAAAAAACAAGTAAAATATGTCTAAATCTTTCGTATAGAGATGTGTACATAACTGCAAATTTTCATTAAATTTTTTTCAATGGTTTTGAAATTAATAAAGATATTACAGACGTTTGCCCAACCCTGTATATGTATCTTATTTTAGACGACTACATGTACAGAAAGGTATCGTCTCTAATGTATTTAACACAAATGTTAGTTGAGTAATTATTTATGAGCTATTATTAAAATATTTAGAACGTATTTTGGTTGTAATCATTTAATACGTTCCTGACGTTTATATATGAATTGAACTATCGTTTAAATGGTTTTCATAAAGAAATATCTAATACCGTATATATTCCCTTTCTTACACCATAGTTAATGGTTGTTGAATCTACTACACTAATTAAATATATTAGCTTCATATACTTATGTAAATATATAGGATCTTTGAATCACATTATAGTAAAATGATTTAAATTTTTATAGGGACAATCCTCAGTCAATATACTACATTTTTATATAATTACTGATTCTATATACTATGATCTATTACAAGTTTCAAATTTATAATAAATTATAGACTTTAGTTATCAGTGATGGTGACATTATTAATCAGTGAAGATTAATCACTGAAATACAGGTAATGCTATAATTTTTTTTATTGATACAATTAAGTGGGTAAGAAAATCCTTAATATAAACCATCAACTATCATTTATCTAACATTCACTGAATTAGCATGTTTTGTTTGGTTATTCTGAGGTGTTGTTTTGAATAGATTTTCCAATAAATATTACTCTTGTAAGATATTTAAAACACAATTAATTAATGCCATGTGTGAAAAGATTTTAAAGTAGCTTAACAAATTCTTATTAATAAAATAATCATATAATTGAAAATACAAAACACGTTATCTGATGATGTAATAAGCAAACACAGACATTACCAGATATGCTACGAGGGTTTAGTGTAATACACCATTTCAAAACAAGTAAAGAGGGCGTTAGATTTCGGTACCAACCTGGGAGCTATTGTCGACCCATTATATACCATCGCCGAACTGATGTTACTTTTTATAAAGTTTCTCTATAACAGGAAATATTACATCACGAGTTATATTATTATTAAAATACCATAATATCTACAATTTCTCCTCTTCTTCTTTTCCTTTTTTCTTGTATGCCTTGTACAGTCTGTTCCATTTGTCTACGGTTTTCTACTACCGGTATATAAACTTCTTCTTGCTCTCCAACTATGGGAGCCGGATTATTCTCATGGAACACGCCAGGTTCTTCAATAACTTGTTGATTGTTTTCAATGTTGTCTGATCTGTCAACCACATTTGGGGGTTTTAAGGCAACAGTATGACAAGAAGTATTTTTTTTTCTTACTTAGTGTTTTCCTTTTCAATACTTTAATCCTTCTTGGAAGGCGGGTTTCTTCATCATTAGAGGTTGAACTAGGCTCATAAACATCTGAATCAGATGAAAATAAGGGATCATTTATACTATCGTCAGTTTGTTGTAACATTTTCTGAACTTGTTCTCTCCCTTTTGATTTTTTCTCTCGGCAAGGTCTAGCACATTCATTGTTGGTTGATCCAAGTTGCTCTTTCTTGTTCGTAAGAGTTGTTTCCATAGCTTGTGCGTCGACTTCCTCTAAAGCAAAAATAGTAGAATTTCCATCTTCAACTGGCATTGGTAAAACCTCTACAGCAGCAGCCAGACCTGTCATCTAAAAAAAAAAAAAAAAAAAAAAAAAAAAAAAGAAATCAAAGAAATCATTAGCATTATAATCCCATCAGATTGAAAGATAATCAAAGCACATTTTTGGGGAAAATCGATAAGAAATAGGCTTAGCCAAAGAGTCATAAATATTAATCTGTGGTAGGAAGAAACGATTTTCTTTTTAAAAAAATTAGGCCTAGCCTATTTAGGCTAATGTAAAAACATTCTTAAGAATACATTAATTTACTAGCCTAACAGCATAGCACAACATTTATTAGCCTCATTTATCCTCATTTGCCTGTGCACCTATGACATCCCCGTGCAATAAAGTGATGTGTCACAATGTAATTTTAAGTGATGCATTAAAAAATAGGTTTTAAAAGTTAGTGGTTAACTTACTTTGCTCTAAATTATCAGTCAAGCTAAAACGATTGTTGACAGTAGGAAAGCTCCCAGTCGCTACAGCAGGAACGGATGTACTTGGAGAGAGAGCGACATCTGTAACATTTTAATTCAATGTTAATGAGATAGGTAACTTAACAAAGCTTACAGGATAACAAGGTTAACAATACAATGCTGTGTTACAATGTCAAGTTAAGTGATGCAATAAAAAATTAGTGTAAGTTAAATTATTACTTTCAGAGTCATGCTTACCGACAAAAACAGCAACCTTTTTAAAGCATTGTGCAGCCTAAATGAAATTCCTTGCATAGATATACCCGATTTAATTTTATTTTATCATACACTAGCTTGACTATATTATGTTTAAAGACGAATCCAATCCTTACAAGATAAATAAAAGCGCATGAGGACTAACCAAGGTGATAGATGTGATTGTAAGAATCAACAGATAGGCATAAGTTACTTTTTCTAAATTGTCTGCAATGGGTAGGCCTAAGTTCTTCACATTTGTAGAGTCTAGTCTCTGTTTTGCCAGTTCGACCATCAATTTGCCCCTTTGGATCATTTTCCAAAACAAAAATATGCATATAAAATATGTTTCAAAAAGTCATATGTTTAAAAATACATATTAGGCTAAACACAAAACCCAATACTGAGACATAAGACATTTTGATAGCTAAATAAATTTTAAGATCGTGCATGATATAACCATAACAAACCATTGACTAGGTCCTAAACCCCTATTTTTAAGTATATTATTATAGTAGAGATACTAAAAACTTATTAAATCAGTTTTCTAGAGCTTAAATTGTTGTAACAAACATAACCTAAAAACACCTAAAAATGTAACCGTGTAAAAAGATATTGTTGTAAGAGTATAAGTACGTATAAACTATTAAATAACATGCAGATTACAATTAAAACCCTTATGAAACACTTATAATCAGAAATATAACAGTACTATTCAGTATAAAGTAACTGGGAGAGAAAGCAAAGTACAACTTACCTCCTCTTTCAGTCTTCTCAGACATAAGGCATTTTGCAATAACAACAATCAACTGAGAAAACATAAGACTTTTAAAAATAAGGTTATATTTCACAATATATCAGCTGTTGACATAAGACATTTTGCTGGTGGATGGTAAACATAATTTGCCACTCTTAAAGCCCATAAAAGAAAAACTGAAATTTTGACATACGACTTTTTGCAATATCAGTCACGATATATAGTATACGCATTTTTGTACTGTGAAATAAATTAATTTACAAATAGTCATAATCAACTCAATTATGATATGTTATATTATTATATGTAAATGAGTAGGATTTTCTTCCACAAGTGATTTATTAAATTGGGTAAAAGAAAAAAATTTCTGCATCAAATACGATTTTTGTGATCTGTTATTATTTCATTTAAATTATTCATAATGCAATTTCAATTTCCACATTTAAATGTTATATAAAATGACGAATGTAATTTAAAGAACGGTTACTGAATTGTATATCCAAAGAAAGCTAAATTGTTTGGTAAATGATTTAAAATACTACGTAGTTGCATGACACACTCTAGAATAAATTGCTATTATTAAATTAGAAACATTAAATTAATTTTTTGGGAAGGTCTTCCTAGTTCTACATTTCAGAAGAGTCAAGAGAACAAATAATTAGCTGTAACTAGAATCTACATTTGCTGGCGACAATCGTGTCAAGGTACTATCTACAATATTTACAAGATGACCAGACGTTTCGCCCATACTGTGATGTGCCATCCTCAGTGGTTTCTCTGAGACTGAAATCGGCGAATGACCTTCCGGCTTTTATACAGGTGGTGGGGCGGGGACTGGTTGGCAGTTGTGAGATGGGATGGAGTCACGACCTACGTGACCCACGGTCATTGGCTGAAAAAATCAATATGGCTGACTCTTCCATTTTTTATTGGCAGTATTCATGCGTTGTTAAACAATTGTATTGATATATATCAAAAGAGTAACTAATGGCAATGCCAGCTGATTAGATAAATATAAGAAACGATTTGAAGAGACTTATTACTTGACTGGTCTTATATTACAAAACGTATAAGTTATTTATACTGAGTATAAATTAATGTTTGAAATACCAATTATAATTGTATTAACTAGTATTCAAGCTAAAAGCAAACTAATAATACGCATAAAATATATAAGATAACATGTATCAATATTTATATGTAAATATTCAAAATTTATTTTAATTTACAAACAATCCTGTACAATTAAATTTTTGTCAAATATCCGACAGATTAGAAGATGAAACTGCAATCACATGTTTAATATTCTCTATTAGGTAATTTAGTTATAAAATATGGTATATATAAACTTATTCTTCAGAGAGTTCCCGAGACTAATTTACGATTAAATAGTACACAGGTTCAGTATTATCAAAGTATTTTATTAAAACTATTTATTACCTTTAATTAGTTCTGGAACATAAATAAAATCTAAGTTTAATGGTACATTTTGTATGAACTTCCTGTCATATCTGGATTAATGTGGTAGTTTGCTCTAGAATATTTTATCAAATTAACCCCATAATCGTAAAGTCTGAGAAGGAAAACGGACATTTAGTGTTTCGTAGAGTGAAAATAAATCGACATTAAAAATTAATAAAAATATGAAATTTCAAAGCTAATATCATCAAAGACTACCACAGTGTTGGGACTGGAAATCATTGCTTCTTTGCTAAAATATATGAATTAGCTTAAAAATTTAGGCTCTTTATTCATTAAAACAATAATAAATAATTATTTTCATTTTTTATTTCAGTATAATGTTACTAAGTAACCAATTTATAATATATTTTGGTTAACAATTGATAATAAGATCGGATGTTTTTAAATACATTGAATTACTAATTTTATCTACCAACTGTTATTGTACTAATAAACGTTGCTAATGTCATAGGAATTGGTATTATAATTAAATAAAAGAAAACATATTAATTCAACATTATATGTTATTACTATTTAACATAGACTTCTTGGCTTGCCTTGAGTATGGTCTAAAATGTCTCAGTAGGTTTGTTAGGCTATTTTTGCATCAGTTTTGCTAAACTATCTAAAATTCATGTTTGCTAGTCGATCTCACATTAATTCCAAAGCAAGTTTATAAAACTCGAACAATTCTATTACATGGCCATTGTGGAACTTTTAGGGTGGTAATAACATTTATGTTAACTTCTTTATTTTTCAAAGTTACAAAAAATAATATTAATAAAACTAGGTTAAATTATTATTGCGATAAAAATAACCACATTTCCTTCGAATTGAAGAACACTTACTTCCCAAGTTCTTGAATTGACCTCCTTTATAAGTCTAATGGAAACTTTTTAGTATTGCTAATTTTAAAAGAGGAAAAGTAGTTATTGCAACAATATGGTGATATTTACGAATTGAGGCAAGGAAAACAAAACTTCAATCATATAAAACGAAAATAAATATACAATATTTTGACAAACAATTATAAACATTTAAATATTTATAAAAATAATTTATTACGATTTTGTAACTAGTCATTTTCACTTCTGTGACCTCACTATTAAATATATTTAATTTAATATTTAACACTTTATATTTGTAGGCCTATAATTTGAAATTACTTTGACATTTCATTGAAACGAGTTGTTGAATCAAAAGATCCAATGGATCCTTTTAAACAAAGTGCTAAATTTATCTCTTGTAAGCCGCTTAAGCAGAAAGAAAATACTTGATGATTTTAATCCATTATAAATGTTGAAGGCCCTCAATAAATACTCCGCCTATTTCAAAATGTTATATTTAATATATTATTAAATGTTACCTGAAAAATTCTTTTATTTTTAAGAGTTTTTTTTACACAAAAAGTGCCAGAATTCTCCAAAACATAATGAATAATGAGAGATGATTTAGTGCAGTGAATAAATATTACTAATACACATGGACCATTCATAATTACAAACAATAACTATATTGCCTTTTAAATTGTTTAAGCTTTACTAAGTTCTTAATACTACTTCAAATAGTAAAGTATAATGGAATCAAGATTATTTCTTACAGTACTAATATCTCATTCAATTTAAGGCAATCAATTGAAGAATGTCTGCAATTCGTCTGTAAATAATACATAAAGCTAGAGCCATCACTAGATTGCCCCCGCTATCAATCATACGATACTACTTAGAGTCTATGTAGAGTTCAGACATCCATCTCTGAAAGTATACGATTCTTCTGGAGACATGTGAAACAGTCAAATCGTACCAAGTCTCCTATATGTTTGTCCACCAATAGTATTGTAGTGGAAGATCCTGCGGAGATGTGTGGAATTTGGGCTGAGCATTTCACCTCAGTTTTTGATGATCACGCAGTGACTTAAACTAACATAAAGTTTCCTGATACATCCCTTGTTAATATGTCAGCATGTTCCTTCACTAACGCTGATGTGAGGAATAGGCTGGATAGATTGGACACTAGTAAGGGAGCTGGACCTGATGGAATCCCACCACCTGTGCTTAGAAAATGCAGTGCTATTCTGTCTCCTTATTTCAGGCATTGTTTAATGGGTCAGTGGCTTCTGGTATCTTTCCTGATAATCTTAAATCTAGTTATATAGTACCCATTTTTGAATCAGGGAACCTCCAGGATGCATCTAATTATCGTCCAATTGCTATACAATCTGCCGTGGCTAAGGTGTTCGAAAAAACCTAACAATGTCAGCTGGGATTATCTTGACTAGATCAAATCCCAGTAATGTGAGTAATGTGATTG
Source organism: Stictocephala bisonia (assembly GCA_035578905.1). NCBI lineage: Eukaryota > Metazoa > Arthropoda > Insecta > Hemiptera > Membracidae > Stictocephala > Stictocephala bisonia. The sequence goes on from JAQJVL010001273.1 coordinate 8,732, forward strand.
TGCAGCAGCAACATGGGTTCTGCGTTGGAAGATCTAATGTGACTAATCTAACTGTCTTTCAGGAGTATATCATGACTGCGTTTGGTGAGGGTTGCCGAGTGGATGCTGTGTTCTTTGACTTTGCAAAAGCCTTCGACAAGGTCAACCATAATATCCTTCTATACAAGCTCCACAGATTGGGCATCTCATATCCACTGTTAAATTTTCTCTAGAGCTACCTTGAGGGACGACGTATGGCAGTACGATATCATGGAGCCACGTCTGATGAATTTGTGGCTACATCAGGGGTGCATCAAGGGACGTTATTAGCACCGCTGTTCTTCAGCCTATTCATTAATGATATAGGTCTTGACATCCACGTCAATTATCTTCTCTTTGCTGACGACCTAAAGATTTACACAAAAGTTAAAGTGCAATCGGACTGTCACTATCTTCAGGAGGTAATCAATTCAGTTATTAATTGGTGTTCTTCCAATGCTATGTCGCTGATTCAGAGAAGTGTTGCACTGTTACCTTCCACCGTTCCCTCAATCCAATGATTTATGATTACACCCTTAACAATGTCAGCATCACCAGGAAACATGAGGTTCGTGATCTGGGAGTATGGTTAACTGCTTCCCTAAACCCCCATGTTCATGTTCAGAATATCTGCAATAAGCGAGTAGAACGCTGGGTTTCATCATTAGGATCACTGGAGGTTTTACCAACGTGGTAACACTAAGGACCCTCTACTGCACGCTCGTAAGAAGTATTTTGGAATATTGTGTGATTGTGTAGAATCCATATCAAATGGGTCACTCAAAAATGCTTCAAGACATTCAGGACAGGTTTCTACGCATCGTGGGCACTCGTCTGGGCTATCCCTACAGAGAGGTGCCAATCGGGCATATTGCTGAAGTGATCTACTTGCCTCCATTAACCAGTCGAAGAACTATTCAGGGTCTGATCTTCCTATACAAGATTCTGAACTCCCAAATTGACTGCCCAGAACTTATCCAGTCAGTCTACTTTAGAACTGGACATTGCACCCGCTCCGTGGAACTTTTTGCAAGGTGTCATCAAGGCAGGTCGTATCTTTATATCCGTATGTGGTCATGACACGGATATAAAGATATGGTAACGATGTGGCTGGTGAAGGGGATTTTTTTGCTGATAGTGTTGGAAGATTTAGAAGAACAGTCATGAATGTCCTTATACCCAGAGATGGATAGAACTTCCGTAACTATCTATTTTTATACTATGTATTACTATTCTATAGGCCTATATTATATATTGTACTGCAATTTATAGTTTTATATATCTAAACTCATCTGTCTATCTTTGTTGCTGTTGTTTCTTTCTCGTTTGTTGTTGTTGTTTTTGATCTGTTATTAATTATTGTTAATGTATATTATGGTTATTAATATTGGTATTGTTATTAATTGTAATATTATAATATTGATATTATTATTATCGTTTTATTATTATTATTATATTATTATTATTGTTATTGATTATTGGTGTTAGTATTGGTATTGGTATGTATATATTGTACTGTAATTTATAGTTTTATATATCTATACTCATCTGTCTATCTTTGTTGCTGTTGTTTCTTTCTCGTTTGTTGTTGTTGTTTTTGATCTGTTATTAATTATTGTTAATGTATATTATGGTTATTAATATTGGTATTGTTATTAATTGTAATATTATAATATTGATATTATTATTATCGTTTTATTATTATTATTATATTATTATTATTGTTATTGATTATTGGTGTTAGTATTGGTATTGGTATGTATATGTATATTATTGATTAGTTCATTTTTAATAATGTATATTCTTAATTGTTGAATCTTGTATTATATATTATATCATTGAAATGTATAAATGGGTTACCGTTGGAATGAAATAAATAAATCACATAGCGGTCACCTGTTACAGTTAGTGTTGATACCAACTGTCAAGCCGCATATTTCCCATGGTTTGAAAAGTTAAGGCTTTTAGTTCAGTATGTTTAATTGAGAGAAATACGCAACATGTTTGTATATATTTATTTGGAAGTGTAATTGAGAACATCAAACAGAACACAAAAGTATTAGAAAACTTGTTTAAAGAATCACAATAAATTATTGCATTTTTTAATTAGCATAATCCGTGTCGATACAAAATACAGTACAAGTAAACGTCACACACCACAAATATATTACAATATACGCAAAAAATTCTCAAATATTATGGTGATCGATTTCGGTGAACCCCTGTTGGTTGAACGTTTGTACTGATTGGTTGAACAATCAGAACAAACAATATCATATTGTTTGTACTGAAAATTAAAAATAAAGCAACTATCACAGCATTCATTGATAAAAGATTACTATTGCTATTGAACTTAGTCATAAAATATGCATTAAAAGGCAGGATACATAGTTGCTTGTTATGTTTAAACAATAATACAAATGCCTTTTTGATAAAGTAACTTTTAGACATTTTTATTCATTTAGAACAAATACTGCTAATTCAGTATCTCTTTGTGTATAAAGTATTAAAACCATTTTATCTTAGAAGTAGAAACACTGTTACTTCTACACAGCACAAGAAGTGATTATCAAAGTGCAATTAGTAACGTAATGTTAATAGAAGTACTTCAAAAACATTTCAGGACACTGGACCTAAACGTTTATGTACATTACTGCTTAAAATAAAATTTGGAATAACAATGGACCATTTTAATACAAAGCAAGACATCAGCTTTTTAAGCGATACATTTTTAAAAGTTGCTTTTTAAATTCAGGTATATTCATACTTTGTTATATTCATACTTTACACTTTTCGTACTTTTATTTTTACACTTTTGTCTTTTATTTATTTTTTTCATATAGTTTAGAATTTAGTCTTTAAAATAATAAGAAAAACATATAAAACTAAAAGAAAAACTCAGGCTTATTTTACTATCAAGGCAACTTTATTTATGTGTATTATTTTATTGTTTATTATATATTATACAACCTTTAATAATTACTTATTTAAGTTTAAGGATTTATATTTTAATTTATAATTCGTCAAGGAGATGCAATTCACAACTAAAAATTTTTGTGTTTTTGTTTGTTTAGATCGTGTTTTTTTTTTAGTTTGGTTTTGTAATTAATTATTCTTTTTAGTATCAGTGTTATTTATATTGCTAGCCACCACATAATTGAGGGATATTTTATTGTAACTATAGTTAGATTCAATACTTTTAACTTGTTTAATTATTATTATCTATCAATTTTTCATTGAACATGATTGTTGGAAACTTTGGTTAGTTTTATTCCCTAATTTTCACTATATTTATTGTATTTGTGTTAATTATCTGAGGAAACAAATAATTATTGTTATTAAGCTGTTAAGAGTTTACATTTTGATAAATAAAAAAATGGGTGAATTTCAATTAAAATAGATGATACTGCACAAAAAAAGATTCATAAAACGTCATAAAAATGGTGGGTTATAATGGAACAAATAAACTAAAAATAAATAAATATATAAAAAACATATTAACAAATTAACATGGAATTACGTTTTTGATGTGAGTGGGATTTGCATCAGAGATGGTTTGGGTATGTGATTGGTTCAAGAGTCCCATGTCAAAGGGACTAGGAGGAGAAAAGCTATTGTTTTTGGTTAAAGGGGTTGATCAGTCCAATAATACCTAGGATTGGTAGTAAATATGCACATCATAAGTTTTAGTAGGGTGTTATTATCTTCGGGTATATCACTATTAACTTGCATGGTGCAGGGGAGGAGTCTCAAACTTTACTCTGATATGTGTGACTTTACAAGAGGGGTTAGTTTACCCTTGCCTCCCTTGATGGGGTTGGATGAGTCGCACCACGCTTCACCGGATTTAACCCACATCTTGAACAGTGGACTTGGTTTCATCACTGTTTCAAGTAAAGCAGTAATGATTTATTTCCGTAGAAAGTGTTAATACCATTTTATTACTTCAGTAATATATACAGAGGGATTTTTTACAGTGTGCCAACAGTCGTATCTTTTAAATCTGCAGAGATATCACAAACTTTAAAAGGAAAACTTTATCTCATTTGTTATGCTTATTACAATGACATAAATCAAATTTAAAAATTCGGTCACCGTTTTCCAATATAGCAGTCAAATTTGGAATGTCTTATGGGAACACCTATTCTTTATGATGATTTAGGTTTTAATAGTGATTCTAAGATTTTTTTATAATTAGTATTTTTTATATATACTTAACCGTTTTGCCAATAGGAGCGCTGAAAGTCTCAGAAATCCTAATTTCAATTATTTATTAAAGAAGAAGAAGAAGAAGAAGAAGAAGAAGAAGAAGAAATAAAAACAATTTATTTCCCTTTCAAGTTTACCAAGGTTCAAGTTAACAATTTAATATAATGGAAAAGAAAGTTTTACATAGGCTGTTTTTGTCTGTGCGTAAAACTAGTCAAATGAACATTATATTACAATTTAATCAGACAAATTAACTTAGAAAAGTACTTGCATATAATTTATTATTAGAAAAATAAAATAACAAAAATGTATATTCTATACTAAAAAACAACTAATAATTCGTTATATACTGACTATTACATAGAAAAATATTATTAAAAAAACAAGACATATTCCTATAACAGTGAAATATAAAAATAGATTAATAAAATAAAGAAAGTAAGTAAGTACCATGAGTTTTTAATTTTAAAATATATATTAGTTACTTATGAGGGTGTGATGCCATTGGATGAAGTAAAGAGGCGTGTTCTGCCATTTACAAAAAGAAAGCTTAACTTATAATGCATAATTTTTATTCCATTGCATGTTGAAAAGCTCTTCAATACATATTTTATACAAAAATATTACAATCACGTAGTTCAAATTTAGAATTCGGTCGCCATTTTACAATTAGTGGGCAACTTGAAATGACTTATAGTAGTCTAACATTTTGTATGATGGATTTAGGTTTGACTAATGACTATAAGACTTTTTCTGGGTTTTATTTTAGTATACTTAACAGTTTTTCCGCTAGGAGCACTGAACGTTTCAGAAATCCTTAGTTTAACAGCGCTCCTAGTGTCGAAACGGTTAAGTATATAATAATAATACACAGAGTAAAAAAATTTTAGAATCATAAGTAAAAAATAAATCCATCTTAAAAAATAGGTTTACTGTACGTCATTTTAAAGTTGCCAGCTAATTGGAAAGTAGCGACCGAACTCTAAAATTTGAAATACATGATTGTAATATTTTTGTATAAAATATGTATGGAAGTCCTCATCAACATTCAATTGAATAAAAATAATACATTATAAGTTAGCTTCTTTAAATGGCAGAACACGCCTCTTTAATAAATAATTGAAATGAGGATTTCTTAAACTTTCAGAGCTCCTAGCGGTGAAACGGTTAAGTACATAAAAAATACCGAATGTAAAAAATTCTTAGAATTACTATTAAAACCCAAAACTATCATAAAAATAGATGTTCCTATAAGGAATTTAAAAGTTGACCACCATATTGGAAAATGGTGTCAATTAAGTTTTAAAATTTGACCTGCGTAATTGTAATGAGCATAAAAAATGAGGCAAAGTTCTCAGTTCAAAGTTTGTTGTATCTCTGCAGGTTAAAAAGATCCCAATGGTGGCACACTTAAAAAAATCACCTCGTTTACGATATTTAATTCGGTACAACACCTCAAGGAGATATTATGTAAAGTATAAGCTGGTTCACGAGTTAAGGCTACTAGTTTAATAATTATAATGATATTTATAATTATATTTAATAATTATATTTAATAATTATAATATATTTAATATATTAATAATTTAATATATTAATATATAAATATATTGATATGTAATAATTATAATTATTAATAATTATATTAATTATAATGAAGTACCCTTTATTAATCTTATTTTTTAATTAATATTAATATTAATATTAATCTTATTTACAATCTGAAGATGGCCTAAGGGCCGAAACCGGTCATATATTTTTATAAAAATGAATAAAAGGGTACTTCATTATAATTATTATTCTGGATATATCATGTTTGTTAAAGGTAATTTAATAAAAAAATTTCAAATGTACATAATTTTTACTCATTGATAAAACTAATTTAATGTACCTTTCCTTGCATGATTTAATAACAAACATTATACAGTTCTAACAGTTGAAATGGTAAAACTATTCTAGCATTCTTTAATATATATAATATTAAATCAACTGTTATTTGTGTTATTGATGTAAAAATAATTACTTACAACTTTTATTTGGTAAAAGGTCAACCCCAAATATAATCTTCGATCCTCGCTCGACAGTTAAAACAGCCTACATAGTTTATGAGAATCAATAAATCCAAACGATACCATCATTCCCTTGCTAGTTCACCTCTAACCTTAGATCCATTTTATAACAATATAGTTTATAAGATAAAATTCATAAATTATGTTTTATTTCATCAATCAAAACCGATTTAGTTGATATTGCTATGGGAATTTTGTACTTTAATAAGCTTGTGCAAACTACAGAACGTATTTTTTTCGGTACCTCCATGGAAATAACAAACAATGACATTTTAAAACATTGTTAATAATTTTATGTGTAATGACAAAAGTATATTTATGTAGTTAACAATGTATTGTTCCAAGGTGTATTTTAAATAATGGATTATATCGACAACTAACAAACAAGTTTTAAAATTAATACATTCCTTATTTCTTACTACATTCAAGAAAATGTACCACCTATTGAGTAAGCTTGAAATGCTTTTTTTGCTGTTATCAAGAGACATTTATAAAAATAAAATAATAATTTGTTTTATTTGGTAGCCACTTTATCGAATATATAAAACAAATATAAATTAAATAAAATTCTGGAATCTCACACATTGTCAAAAATTTTTTAAAGAGGAAATATACACATAGCTCTGTAAGATATACATTAAGAGATTAGCATTACTTTTTAGAAAAAAGGAAACGTGCTTGTTTGAAGACGTATATAATTTAACTTCATACTTGGCATCGAAGGCAGAATCAATAGCGTCCACGATAAGCTTTGGTGAAGTCAGGTCGTAAAACATGTGATGATCTACTAACTCGAATCCCCTTAGCTTAATCATCGAGTTAGCCAAACTCCTATTACTCATTTCATGGAATGAATTCTCAGAATAAATTTACATAAAAAACACTACAACATGTAGTTTGTTAATAAAATAGTCCTGTTTTAAATTATACTGCAAACACCATAAAGTAATTAAAGAAGAAAAAATCGAATGGATATAACTGAGATTTTTATGCAATGTTTAGGGACTTACTATTAGGATAACGTAGAGGAAGTTGCAGTGTATTTTATAATCAGTTACATCACTATTATCATTTCCCTTAGTATGGGTATTTAAGTCCTACAATAACTTTTAACATACGATTGTAGTTTCGTGGGAGATTTATAAAAATTTAAGTATTAAAAAAACACACACATTTGCGCCATTGAAACATGTATAAAAGTTTCTTTGTTTTGGACGTTTAATGCTTCCGTATCCTACACACCAATTTAAATAAGAGATAACAAAATAGTTTTAGTTGAAATTAGGTGTAAGATATTAAGTTGTATCTGAAGACGAAAAATCTTTTATAACTGCCGAAAAGTTGTGTTTGCATTTTCTTGAAGCATTAGAAATCTCTACAAAACTAATCATTATGAACAATCAAACACTGACAAATAACTTTCAAAAAATTGTTGGTTATTTATAAATAATTGCTTGATGTTTAATGTATTTTAAGGCGTTAAATTACTCACAATTTACGTTCGTTCACTAACAGTCACTATTTTATATATATATAGCTAAGTTATGAGAAATTAAGATCCAAACAATTACTTACAGCTTTTAGCAATGACTTCAAGAACCATTATGTTTGCAGCTTTCCTCGTTCTGTACATGTAAAGTAATTCTTCTAAGTTAAAGTGGGTATAGTTATTATTTTTGTAAAACTTAAAAACATATGTTTATATATTTTAAGTCGTGTTTTTTAAGTAACTTATGAAAACTTGCCTACAGAGGCAGGTGTTCGATTAATCAACAAACTGCCCAACACAATAAAATACTTCACAATGCCCATGGCGTTCAAAACTCGCCTAAAAGGCTTTTTAGCCTCACGTGCTTTTTTTATAGTGTAGACGAGTTTATGGCGAATAATTGGGAGACCTTATAACCGGTGACTGACACCGTTTCTGAAAGTGGGAGCGTGGGATGTTTGAGTGACCTTCGTTGTATGTTTGAAAGAGAATTTTGTGGGGTGAGTGTGACCAAATTTTATAAATATAAAATGAAGACTTGCAATGCAATGCATTTTTATACTGCAATGAATAAATTGATTTGATTTGAGTGCAGTACAATAATCTATATTTATTATACATTTGATCTAAACCAATAAATGTTGAAAACTACTAACATTATGTGATAATTAATTAGGGTAATTATGTGTGAAAATAAACTATGGCTAATGTAATTGTTTAATAAATGTAATTGTTTCCTTTCTCACAGTTTTACGGAGGGTTTCAATGGCAGGGGTAATAATTATGACATGATTATAGTAAAACAAATAAACTAGAAAGTATTTAATTTAAAGTTGAACAGTAAACCGGAAAATGTAGTAGTAAAGTAAGTTATTTACTGTACAAATATCTGAAATATCGATATAAGAATTAGATAAAAAGAACGATAGACTATTGTATTGCAATAAATTGTGTAATAAAAATAATATTACCAATAAATTATAGCCAGAGATACAGACAATAGTATGTAATATTGTTTTAAACCGAACGGGGTGAACAATAAGCCATACAAATGAGCAGGACAATTTAGGTCAGAAGGGTTCGGACCTTTACAGGTGACAGTTCTACCTTTCCCCACCTCTCTTACTATGTAGATGTTAAATGTAATACTGTAATACTCTCTTACTGCAAAATAATGATTTGACTCACACCAAACTAATAAGTATTTATGGTTTATAAAAATTCCCTTTAATGCATAAACTTATCTTAATATGTAGGAGTAGTAATTCTAATATTATATTAAACTACAAAATCCAGTATTTAATATCCAATAGTTTAAATTATTTGAAACTCTTTACTAAATTTTTATAAAAATTATCACGTTATGCTCCGCGATTAGAGTTTATTTGGACTCTACAAATTTGGCTAGTTCTAGTTTGTACTTTCCATTTCCTCACAAAAAAAGTATGCAATCGTATTATATTTTTTGAAGTAATTTACCATAGACAATTTGTTTGATATTATGTGGAACTTTGTATATTGTTATACATTTTTAAAGTGTTTGTTATACGTTATTTACCTACATATTCAAAGTGAATAATATTCAGCAAATTATATTATATTTTATGGATTTTGGAATTTCAAACTTTTATTTACATTCATATATGCTTCACATTTGCTTTACAAAGGTTGTGTTATTTGTACAATTTTAGACCTTCTACCAATTGGAAATTTGTATAGCTTTCGTCAGTTTAATTTACATGCGACATGTAAGTTAAATTTCTGTTTGTTAAACCAAATATTGCTGTTCCCTACATTCACAATGAAAATAGATAATCATAGTGACTTAATCCTTCCATACAAGCCATCAATCGACTCAAACATCAACAATGGATGTCAGGATGTAATGTCAGTTTGTGACGTTATAACAGCCTCTAGATGACTGTTTTATGTTTGATGATGGTTGTAATCTGATTATGACAGCATTTTTGTGTCCCTATTAATAGAGAAAGTCTTTATTATGTTTTTTCGATTATACTGTTTAATAAATCAAATATATGTCATACAAGAACTATTGTGTACATTCCCTAGTATGTATAAATATGTAATTGATACAGAAATCTAGCTATTTATTGGAAAATATTTAATTTTGCCAATATAAATGTTAATAGACATGTAATTTTTACATATCTGATATCTTGCTCATTAATTAATTTGCCATGCCTCATCGATATATTTAGAAAATGATTATATTATTTTTTAAATTATTTTATTAACATGAATAGTCATATGAAGTATAGTACTAATTTGATAAACTCCCGTAGTTATTAATAATTTTTTTTGGAGTTAACAAAAATGTATTTGTTACTCATATGTCCATTAATAAGTTTTTTAATTTAATAGTAAATAATTCCTTAAAGTATAGTCATGTAGTGTTGATGTACTAGAGGCTGGTGTCGAAATAGTATTAACAGGACTCATATCAAACCCATGAATTCTGGAACAAGTAACTAAGCCTAACATTACCAAAATTCATCACTGAAGTTGTAGCTTGAAGTACAGACTAAAATATATATTTTTTCTAACTGTTATTGTGGTAATTTAACCTTAGACCTGAAGCCGTGTGGGTGAGTGGTATACCACGTAGCCAGCACCTTATTTTATTTTTATCGTTTTTTGTAAATTTTTCATATTTTTCAAATAGACCCAATTTGAACATTGATATTGAGTTGTTTTTTTAAACTCATTTGCCCACCCATACACTTACAGTTGATTTTGATGTTTAGTTCAATTGGTGTTTCTATTACACAGTAAGCAATGTGAAAATTTGTAATTCATAATTTTTATTTCATAGTAAAAATAATAATTATTTCCTAAACAAATATTTTTGTAATAAAAGTGGTAAATTTAGCATGTATCTATTTCAGTAGTTTGTTTTATATTTTGCTAAAAATATTTGTGATATTGTAACACTTTTTAATTACAGTACGTTTAGTTCAATTTTGTGTTAATTCCATTTGTAACATATTATTGATATGGATATATAATTTATTTAAATATTTCATGAAATAGATTTTTATATTTAATTTTGCTTATTGTCTTATAATATGATATCATTCGAGTTATTCATAAGGATATGTCTTCATGTATATTATAATCATGAAACGTCTGATAATGCTTGAAACAAGGTTCAATATAGAATTTGTCCGTTATATTTGGAATCCAAAATCAACAACTGCCTCAGCACTTTCCCTTTCTGCCAGTAAATTGTATTATTTGAAACCAATCAAAAATCACTGCCTCTGCACTTCTTTGCAATGTTGGTGGGTATTCATATATTTAAATAAATATTAGCTTTTTCTTTAAATGTATAAAGCTATCCATTAAACGCACAGAATTTTATACAACTACAAAATGTTTGTTAAAAATAAGATTCTATTTTTTGTTAGATTTTACAAATTACTATCTCTATGTCTTACAAAACGAATAATTACATAATATAATCATATTTCAGTGAAGAGAAATAAATTAGAGAGATAAATTAGAAAAAAGATTTTATACCCAGCCTCTTGATCCATATGGATAGGCGTTAGTCCTAAGTAGTATATCCTAAAGTAAAATAACAGAAGGTTATAGGCAAGGTTAAACTGCCTTTTTAACCAGAAATGTTGTCTTAACCTAACAATTCAGAATATTTCAATAAAGGATAAGTTTGAAATGTTCAGTTTTACACCGTTGAAATCACTATTTTTAATTTATCCTTTTACTCTTCATAAGTATTAAGCCTAATAGAATAAGAATGATCTATGTATGTCTTTCAATTAAGTAATAATAATAACACCATTATCGATCAATGGATGTGCTCTATTTAACAACAAAAAAACCACTATTCGCCCCCCCCCCCATTTAAATTTAGTTTCTGGACTAAATAATTTAGTTTCCAAGGTCGCTGTGCTAATAATACAAACATAATTAGATAAAGTAGTTTAGTTCCGTGCTTTAAGGATCATTTGCGCAAAGTAATGGCAAAGGGAACAAAAAAATATGAATATAAATGTTTTGAACAAAAATTTGACTAAGAAATTGACATAAAAATCCATGTTAAATTGTTATAAAAAGTTTATGTTAAACAAACAAACTAACTAACGAAAACAATGTTACATGTTAGAAAAACTTTAAGATGAATCCATAATTTTACGCTCATGTTAACATTTATTATAAATTTGTGTTTTCAGAAAGGAAATACAAAATCTAAATTTTTACAACGTTTCTAAATGCACTATTGTAACATTTTCAGTTTGTAGTTTACTATTACATATTTTGTGTTTTATATATTGTTGTGTAAAATGCTGTTCAGTTTTCACCTCTCATTTTATTGTGAACCTATCTTATAAACGTTGATTTATGTCGGAAAGCTTTCATAAAACATTAAAGATACTTCTGCCAATACCAATGAAGGGTATATACGATACGTCATTGGTCAGGTGTTATTATATATGGCAATTACGTGATGACAGAAACTGGAGGTACCAATATAACCACAGCCTGAGGTCCAATAACCCAAAGTCCAATATTGGGGCTGGCAATATCCAGTAGCAAAGGTTGTGGTGTCACATTCTAAGGTGAGGATCTTGTCTTTGTAAACTTAGTCATTGTGGTTTGTATAAAAACTCATGAATTATTTTTATTCTAAAACTTTGGTAAAAGCGTAGATTTAGCATAAGACCCAAACAATGCTTGGGTAGTAATTTTTTTTAATTTAACAATTAAAGTATCACCATGTATTCCATACGTATAGGACAAAAGATAAAACAAATTTTTCTAAAAGAAAGTTTATTTTATGAAATGTTTGAGTATTATTACAACATTTACGAGAAAAACAACGTTGAAATGTTATATATAAGCTCTTATAAATATAAGATATTTTTATATGTGACTTATATTTTATCAATGCATCCAGAATTGATGGCGTAAATGTGTCACATAGTCCAGAGTGTTGTGGAGATTGTATGCGGCCATTGTAATACCAGAAGTCGTTCACTGAATGGTTTCTGGCAGTGTTGAATTAGCTAGAGAGACGTGGGGTGAGTATTACGGTTGTCAATACATAAAAAATCAAACCAAAATACTCTGTTTTCACTCTACGATAAAATGTAGATTCCTTAGTTGCTTCTGAATCTTGGATTTTTTTTAATGGCTCCATTTAAGCAACATTTGAAACGCATTGATAGCAATAACTACACCGATTGTCAATTTGTTGCGCTGTTTTACGCACGCCAAAGTGCTGTTCAGTACATTATATCATGTACTTACTATTGCAGAAACATATTTGCAACCTTTTGCACTACATGTCACTCTGCTGTTTCCAGTGGTTGTGTTACTGGTTTTTATATTACCAGAGGGATCACACTAACAGAAACGTATCGATTAGTAATCTTTTTGATGAACACAAACGAACTTTTTAATGAACTTTTGTGCTAGTGAGATATAAAGATTAGTGCAAGTGAGACAAAGAACTACTCTATAGAACTAGCAGTATCGGCTTGCTGTAATTTACGTCATTAGCAACAGTAAGTGTTGGTTGTTTACTAACCAACCATCAATACCAACCAATCAAGCTTAGAACAATTAAATTAAATAATTATTTACTACTTAAACAACAACTAATAATAGCAATAACAAAATAAAAAATAAGGTAAACAATAAACAAGATATAAACAAACTTGTCAGTTTATATTTTTAATTAAACACTGGTGGAAGTTAGTCACGCCTTCCAAGTAAAGCAACTCAGCGGTGGAAAGATTTCCTTCTGCCACTCAAACCACGATAAATGTAGATGTTTTCAATTCGTCCTAATCATGATGTGTTAAACACGTAATTAGAGATAGGCATCACAGCGAGTCGATAGGTAGCTAGACATGGAGGAATAAAGACAGCTAAAAGTTGCTCATTTCACTCGTATTCACAACACGTATCCAGCCATTACTGGACGATCGGTGCCTTTTCTCTAAAATTTACTCACATAATATACGAGTACTAACAATCGCATTCTATTCTGTGTGTAATACTTAGTCTTTTTTTGCATTCATAGACAAGAAAGTCTGTATAATAGTTTGAATGTATTTTTGGTTGATAAATTATTAAAATAACTTAATAAAATCTAAAATAAATGAGACGGTATAAGAAACATGTTAAAACATGTGTTTACTGTTCTGGAAGGATTTATAGGCTCAAGAGTGATGGAAATGCTGTAGTTCTTACACTAAGGAATTCGAGAATGGGAAATAACTACTGAATCCAAAAATCAACCCCACCCTCGCCCTTTTATTACACACTCCTACATACTTACCCTCGTCTTCTTTATATAATCTTTTTTATAATAGTGTGTATTCATTAGTTAAGAAAATCCTTAAATCATTTTTAAACATAACATAGTTAATTGTATCTATAATTTCAGAATTGCAACTGTCGTTAAAATAGTGTTTCGGAACTCTATGTTGTAATACTTGTTTTCAAAAGTATATTATGGTGTTATACATATAGGTCTGAACTAAAGCCTCCAATAATGAGTTCATTACGTTCCATAAAAAAAAAAAACACAAATAAATGTCAGTCAACAAATCGTCAAGGCTCCTACTCTATATAATTACCGTAATTAGTTTGTGAATTTGAACCTTAATAAAGAAAAAAGCATATGTTTTAGAATTGTTTCTATAAACTGAAATGTGCATGGTAAAAAATAAAAACACAACAATACTAAACAAACAAGCGTCATTGTTTGAAATTTTACGTAAACGTTCTGATAAAAAGTTTTAAACAAAAACATAATATATACTGACATTTTATATTAATGTTTAAACAAAGCTGCTGTCATCATCAGATTACAATTATAATCAAACAGAAAGCAATCATCTGTCAGAGACTGTTGTGTTGTTACACACTGACATTACGTCCAATGTTGTTATTGTTTTGGTTAGTTGCTGGCTTAGAGAGAGAGACACTTAACTTAATTTGTAAAAAGGTTTCTATTATTTTTTATTGAATCAAATTACAATGTAATTAGTATTTGTAAATAGTATATTTGGGTACACTTGACTTGTTTTTTAAAACTATTATTCAAAGTAAATTACGTTTACTTTAATCCATATAATGCTTATTTTATATTCTCTTCACACATAAGCTGGCTAAAAGTCATATATGCTCTCTCACACATAAGCTCTTTCATATTGCTAACATTTTTATAATTCTCCGGTTATAAGATACTTTTCCTACGTTTATTTAGTTGTTATTGTATAAAGTATTGAATGTTATATTATGGTATTTTCTTAAACGCACAGAAAATGTATTCGTATATAATAAAAGGAAGAACCACAACAGCTAGGGCAACTATGGGACTTTCAGCTTTACGTGGAATCCGAACCACGTAGTGCTGGTCTGATTTTCAGCTAATTGACAAGCCTGATACTCAGTTATCTCCCCCACACAACATCGGCACAATGATTACCACCCAACATGGACACCCCAGACTTCTCTAGTAGTGTCCACGCCGATAACAACCATCAAGCGGACGCCATGTCGGTATTAAGAGAACCGAGCATCCAACCTTTTGCCTACAATCTCCCAAACACTTTGTCCCCATGAAGCAGGGCTACAAAACTGCGCCACCAGTGCCGACATAAAGTTATGTATATCTTTTTTTAACTATACGAGTATCTAAGGATAACTGCAACAAGAGAGAACCGCGGGTTAAATTCTCTAAGGACCATCTTTGTACCTACGAAAGAACAGGTTAACCTAGATAGTGCTGCTCACTTAGTTCACCTATTGTGCATACTACAACTTCTTATCCTAGTTATTTTGAAATTTATAACATAATAAGGGAATGTAATTTTACTATATACATATATTTTTAATCAACTTTCAAATAATTATGTATTAATTTTAGAAAGGAATTTTTTGACTAGATATTTCATTCAGATTGTTTTAAAGGAATATTTCAAATTTATTTGGAACTATTTTAACTAGTTCAGTGCTTTCAATTAAATAAGGATGGTTATTGAGCACGATGGGTGTATAATGACACGTTGTCTTGATAAATGGTCTGATTAGTATCGAATTACCTCTACTAACACTAAATTTAACAACTAGTGAGTATGGGATATAGGAGGTTCTAAGCAATTCACAGTTATTAGAAAAACAAAACTTACAGAAAATATATTTTAACGTGTGTTAGTAAATAGTTTGAATATCAATTTGAAAAAATAAATGATATTGAAACCATCTAGAACGATAATAAGGGGATGAAATTTCACTATTTTTTTTTTTAAATCTCACTGGTATTGGCTAATAAAGAGTTCAAAGTCGATTCAACTAGTGAGGTGCACTTGATTGCTCTCAACTTATATTTTATATTCGAAAATGTATAAACTCATTATGTTTAGTTGTATTAATTAACATTTATTGACTGTCATATTACGTAACTTGTTTCACCTACAAACTACGTTATTATCGTTTGCCATTATAGTTTTGCTGAATTTGCTATTATATAACAAATCCTGACTTAGTGGTTCTCTATTTCAAAAATATGAGTACTAAAATGTGTATTGTGAGCTATTTAACACGCTTATTTAAGGATGGAGGATGCCACAGTCTTAACTTATGGTTTTTATTAAGTCTATAGTTGTATAAATTATGAACCATAGTGTGTTATAGCTCTTAGAATATTAACTAGTAAATTTAAATCTAATACTCATTTTAAACGTTTTCATATAAGCAAAAAACTAAAAAAAAACATGTTTATTTGGTACTCAAGTAAAAATTAAGGAACACCTATAAAATGTATTCCCAAGTAAAAGTTCAAAAGACAAGCTAAAATCATTTGATCAATATAACTTGTTAACTATCACGTGTATAGTAAAAAAATTAAAGAATATACAGAAGTTAGTTTGTAAGTACAAAACTATTTTACAGAGAATATTATAATAAATAAACAAAATATCTTTTACGAATAAGTTTAATTTTATCAGCCTAGAAATTTAAAATTTAGTATAAAAAAAGCTATTTTTTGTATTAAGTTCAAGATCATAAATAAATTTTGACAAATGTTATTAAAATAGTTTTTATTTATCTCAAAATGCTCAACTGTTTATCTCAATAATATGACTAATTTACTCATATCTTACGATATTCTCAAAAACTTTCTATTCATGACAAAAATAATAAATGCATCAACCTATTTCACCTCCCTTCACTTTGAACTCACGAAAGTTTATATTTTATCCTTACATTCAGTTTGCTCATTTGAAAGAAAACTATATAAATCTGTTTACTTTAATAGTACACAAGTGTGGGTGGGCAATCAGGTCAAGAAATAGTCTATGTAGAGATTTACTTTTAAGTTTATCTACCATTTTACCTAACCTTTTAGAAATTACCATAAAAAGTTATTTTTTAGAAAAATATTTGGATTAGGATTATACTGCTAGGATTAAATGTATTTTGGTTACAATGCACAGTTATACTCTCAACTCTCACAGTTATATTAAATTTTAAATATAAAAAAAACTTGGTTTTAATTATTAAAAAAAATTACAACAATTAAAATAAAATACACATTAAACATCTTAGATATTTGTATTCATAGTTCCATAGGTTCTGACTGAAATAACTGAAAAATCATTTAATTTTAAGAGAAATTATTTAAAATTTATCTAATCACATCTTCCATACTTTGTTAAGAAAAAAAACTTTGAACAGAGTTCAAATAAAATGTTTTCATGATTTAGCATAGAATAGTTCTGGAGGATCATAACATTTTTTACGAGCTTATTTGACCAAGCTCATTCTGGCAGCTATCGATTCGACCTTTGGTACCAAACCAGAATCAACAGCATTGGGTTGGCTATGTATACTCTTTTAGCTTAAAGTTTGGGTTTTATGGTATTTTTTTTTTTTTTTTTTTTTTTACATGATATTAGGACTAAATTGTATACTAAATCTGTAGCGACACAGATAACAATCCCTAAGAGTATAGGTTTTTGGATATACCCCTACTTTAGTGTGTGTCCCCTGCACTGAATTCAGAAGTGCTATCTAAGAGGCTATTAAAGGCTCAACTGGTTATTTTTTCGGATACATGATACATATAAATAGGCGTATGAATGTTTAATTACTGCTGATAAATATTTTATTGTGGAATAAGGGTATTTTTACGAAAGATTTATCTTTATATAAATATACAATTTTGTTTTACACACGTCTTTGTCTAAATATATGTTAGTAACAGAAATACTACATATGAGCAAGCAGATAGTGCCGTATTATATAAATATAAAATTTGTATTAGATTCCTGTTACAGAAACTGTAACGTCGTTGAAAGCTTCTGGCTAAATGTTATGGACAACTCTCGTAAAGAAAGTGTTAATCTTAAGTTATATTTGTATGTATTAAGATTAAAAATATCAAAATTAATAAAAACGATACAAATAAATTTTTTTTCTTATATGTATTTGAATAACTTCATCCCAAGGAATGGGCACCACGTTCACACTGATATTTTACTCATAAATTTGGAACTAGTTGATTGATTTATTTTAGGAAACCGTCACTCTGATAACATCATATGACCAGCAACAGCCAGTACAAATAACACCTCTCAAAAAACCTCTAAAAACAATTCTCATGAAACCAATGTACGTTTTGTGTGGGTGTGTAGGTAAATTTTGAAGCAAATGAATCGGACAAAATTTGCATGAAAACATCTATTCTTCAAATCAAAACAAAATTATAGCTGAAAAGAGCTGGAAAAATAGTTTTGCTTAGGTGAAAGGAGAAGTGTGATGTGCTTGGTATTACATCTAATTAAGTTGATGAAATGAAAACACTCTCAGTGCTCAATAATTGAAAACCCAAGGTAGTTGTAGATTAAAATACAAGTAACATCATTTACAGATCTCATTGGTGAGATATGATCACACTCAAACTGTTCTAGAAGCTGAGTGCACCAGTAGCTTTCGACATGTTTGTTTTGTCCTTTGGTTTAGTTCACCACCAGTACTGTCGTTGTGTTTCCCTTTATTCACCACAACTAAAAGCAAATTAAAGGAAGCCTTAGTCTTTCTGATAGTGGTAAACAACCAACTTCAAGGCCGTGAAGTACGTATGTTGGTGAATTAAAATTATTTTAAGTCAAACTATTAGTAGTGGTGAATTAAAGGAAAAGAGTCAAATTTTCTTCGTAAATTTGGGCACGTGGTATTAATTAACCCAGTCTACCATTCAGAAGCAGTGGTTTTTGGCTGTATAACAAGGCTTCTGTGCGGTCATAGTGGTATTGACCCACCCAATCACCCATATAGGTACAATGGTAATGACTCAACCACCCATAAAACTTCAGCGGTACTGTCGACCAACACACCAGAACTCGTACAGTGGTAATAACTGACCCACACAATATTTCACCCAGCCACCCATTCTAATAAGATAGCATTGACCTACCTACACTCCCAAACATACAGACTAATTGTTATCCACTCATTCATAGACGTGCAATAGTAGGGACTCGTAGAAAAATTTATATCTGAGTATTAAAAAATGATTACTATTTCATACATTCGACTACCTCACATGCGTGTAGTAAAATGTTTACATTAACTATTTATTAGTATGGTAGTATAAATTACTATATTAGTAGTAGTTATAATTACGAGTTTGACTTACGAGTTTGAGTTCGTAGTTTGACAAGACACAACATTTTTACAAATTGAATGTATAATTGTAACAAATATTATGTGTTAATAAAGGATTTGATTTGTTCCACCCGTTCACGTACAGTGGTAGATTCACTCAACAACACATACACGTACAATGGTAATAACTTATACATCCACCCATACTCGTATAATACTAAACTCATCCATCTACCCATTCAGGTACAGGGTAAGACCCACCTACCCTAACAAAAACAATGGAAACGACTCACCCAGCCAACCATACTCGTATAATACTAAACTCATCCATCTACCCATTCAGGTACAGGGTAAGACCCACCTACCCTAACAAAAACAATGGAAACGACTCACCCAGCCAACCATACTCGTATAATACTAAACTCATCCATCTACCCATTCAGGTACAGGGTAAGACCCACCTACCCTAACAAAAACAATGGAAACGACTCACCCAGCCAACCATACTCGTATAATACTAAACTCATCCATCTACCCATTCAGGTACAGGGTAAGACCCACCTACCCTAACAAAAACAATGGAAACGACTCACCCAGCCAACCATACTCGTATAATACTAAACTCATCCATCTACCCATTCAGGTACAGGGTAAGACCCACCTACCCTAACAAAAACAATGGAAACGACTCACCCAGCCAACCATACTCGTATAGTACTAAACTCATCCATCTACCCATTTAGGTACAGGGTAAGACCCACCTACCCTAACAAAAACAATGGAAACGACTCACCCAGCCAACCATACTCGTATAATACTAAACTCATCCATCTACCCATTTAGGTACAGGTAAGACCCACCTACCCTAACAAAAACAATGGAAACGACTCACCCAGCCAACCATACTCGTATAGTACTAAACTCATCCATCTACCCATTCTGGTATAGGGCAAGACCCACCTACCTTAACACGTACAATGGACATGACTCACCCAGCCACCCATACTCGTATAATATTAAACTCATCCATCTACCCATTCAGGTATAGGGCAAGACCCACCTACCTTAACACGTACAATGGACATGACTCACCCAGCCACCCATACTCGTATAATACTAAACTCATCCATCTACCCATTCAGGTATAGGGCAAGACCCACCTACCTTAACACGTACAATGGACATGACTCACCCAGCCACCCATACTCGTATAATACTAAACTCATCCATCTACCCATTCAGGTATAGGGCAAGACCCACCTACTGTAACACGTACAATGGACATGACTCGCCCATCGCCCATACTCGTATAATACTAAACTCATCCACATATTCATTCAGGTACAGGTTAAGACCTACCTACCGTTAACACGTACAATGGACATGACTCACCCAGCCACCCATACTCGTAAACTTGTAATAGTTTTCTTGGTAGACATACACAACTGAATTGAGGTTTTGTTACTCCATCGTCATAATTTCTAGAATTTCCCGTAAACTACATTGATCTTAGGCGTAATATACTTGCGCAGGCAATTGAAAGATGGTCTTACTCTTATTGATTTGAGTAAAATGTGTAGGCTTTTTGAACAATGCAAAAGATAAGGCATTTATGTAAATGTTTTTTCATAAGATAGTTAAGTTTATATTCTCACTAACCACCATAAAGTACCCAACACATTTAGAGCAAAAAATTTATAAATTGTATGCAAAGAACGATCAATAATTGTAGGACATTTGAAATAAAATTGGTAATAGACAACAAAATATTTGATTCCAAGGATTAAAATTATATGAAAACATTTATACGATTAGTGCAATCTGTGATTAGAGGGTTGAATTTACCTGTCATGTAATGTCATAATTTTAAAGCCTAAAATGACCCCTACGCAACCCTACTATCTAAGTAAATATGTTTGTAATATAAACTAGATAATAAAATTACTGATTGAAAAGGAAGCTCTCTTATTAACTTTAATAAATATTCAAGTGAAATAAATAATGTATGTTAAACAATCCAAAATTGGGTTTCCTTATCTATATAACATAAAATAAATACTGAACAGTATCTCGTCAAGTTTTAATTTTTTTTATTTTTCTGCCATCTGAGATTTCTACTGATATATACAAACTCTGCACAACTAACCTCATAAACTCCAGTTCATAGATATAGCTTGGAAAACCACCACCTCTCCTAAACAAGCAAGACGTCATTTTATCACCAATTTCAAGTTTTGTAGCTGGCCTGTAGCTTTCATCTGTTTGTTTTTGTCAATAGCAGCTTTCAGTTGTGTCCTTAATTTTCCTATATATACTTACCTCTTTTGTAGAATACTTCCCTTTCCTCAACTTAACCTATTCCCTCAAGTAAGAAATATTGATCAAATGCACATACTTCAGATATAATCAGTAGTTTTAATATGTATATACACAGGAGAAATTCTTTTTCAAGTTTTTTACTTATTTTGATGCTTTTTCCTCCAATTAGCGGGAATGGTTATAGAACAGTTCATAATTATTTATCCATTGTAACCCAAGTTTTTAGCGATTTATTTATAGACCTAGACATGTGTTTATATAAACAGTTAGACAAAGTACTCATTCTGGTAGATTAAAGCCCCTAAATATAAAAATGAACCCTTTGATTCCATTGACAACGTGTGACGTCACAGCTGGGATTACAGCAGATAGCAATCACTTTGTGTTTGATGACTGGTGTAATCAGGTGATTGTACCAGCGTCATTTGTTTTATAAGACCAAGTTATAAACTATTTTGTTAAAAAAAATATATAATGATTTAGTTTAGGATTTTACTTTAGAATGAAATTGATTGCTACTATGTTATGAAACTAAAGTAATAAGTGACTCAAAAAGATTGTGTTGTATCTATATTTTATAGTAATAATTATAGTACTAAATAACGACACTTAAAATTACAACAAATAGGAATGCAAAGTATATTTTTATACAGGTTCAGCACATTCCTCATATCTGGATTCTATGTTTATTAATAAATCCAAATCTAGTTAGTTATGAGGCATAGAAGTACTAGAGTAGTACATATATATAGTTTTATAAACATTTATGATTTCAAAGTCGTTTCCATTAAAATATGCATTTATTAAACATAATTTATAAGTACATTGCATGAAAATGGGAGTGTATAAAAGGATTTGGGAAATATGACACTTTTAGACATTACCAATACAAAAATATTGTTTTTTTATTAAAGTATTTCTCTAAAAAATTATGTTGGCTATTTTAATTATTACAACAAGTTAAAATGAGTAGCATTTTAGTGATTATTAAATAATGTTAAATGAGTGAAATAGTTTGCTAGATACTCTACGCCTATTTTTATCTTCTCTCAGTTCTAGTTCATGTTCATATATTATGTTAAATATTTTCACATTATTTACTTATAATAAATTGTAAAATAATATTTTATATGCGTTAAAAATGTAAAACATTCGTTAAAATTTGTATGACTACTTAGTCGGAGGTGTTTTAGAATTTGATTAGTTTAAATGGTAACCACTTAGAATGTTGTCGTATTATTTGTTAAATCCTAAATATTTAAGCTCTTTCACATTTGATTGGTTTTTTCTTTTTTTAAAGCTATTGATTTATACATTTTAACATGTATTTCAGTTCCTTAGAAAGTGAAAAAAAATCTCAAAATTGAGATTGATTTATACAATCATGTACAGGAAATCACACTATTAAAATCATACTACAAAATAATTGCCTCGATCAAAGTGTTAAAAATATCACTGTAAAACAAAGGTGAACTAGGATCACTTACTAACATAAATATTCCCCCCCCCCACCTTTAGGGTCGTAATATTTTGAAATTTGAACTTTAAGTGTTACTAAGTTGATACTTTTAAACTTAAAATATTGTCATGCTGAAAGTAAATTCGGGTTAGTTTAGGGGTCTGCCGTACAGAGCATATTTTTCTTTCACTGATCGTTTACCCCATAAATAAGATATTATGGTGCACAGATACACGTAAGCCAGTTTGGTTGGAATTATGTAGTATAGTTCACATGGCACATTAATCATAGGATTGCATGTAGTAGTTTAAATGTTTAACGTAGGTTTCTGTTTCATATAGTTTGTTTTGGAAGCGCTTCTAAAGTACTCAGTCCTAGGCAACTAAACAAAGGCGGTACAGTAACTATTTTTGGCTTGACAATTGCAGGATACAATGGCTGTCTACAGCTCTGACGTCGAAAATGTATAGTGCGTGAGACCTAGCTAACCGGGCAGTATTTCCTGGTGAGGCTGTTGGCCGAGCTTTTCCTCTAGAAAGGAGGGAGGATACTAACAGAGTGGTTTCATGCTATTTGCGGCTCGCCCACTTGCGGCAGCCTACCACTTGTGGCACTCCTTATTTATTAAACCAGGGTTGTACTAGTAAAGGTTGACATCTGTTACTAAGAAGGGAAGTGTCACTTACGGCTCACTGAGGATTAACCTAATAATTAAATTCAACTGTTCCTTGACAGTAGATAACAGTTGTATTAGTATACCTTACAGGTACCATATGTATATAAACACACAAGATACATCAAAACGTGACGAAGACAACACTCGTCTTGTAACGCTTTCTTCCTTTCCTTCACAAGCAAACAATTACGTTTTAAAGGTAAGTTTGATCTAATACAAATAATGTAGGTACATCACTCATAATAATTTATTTTATATAATACATAATTATAATAGGCTGTTTTATTTTTATAAATGAATTTTTCACTGTCTGATTTTTATTAATTCACATAAGGATTTTAATTTGTAAAAATGTACATTAAATCAATGAACGCTAAGCGTTTAACTGTATACTGTTGTGTTCTTTAAAAAATGAATGGCTATTATTTTTAAAAATTCTTACATATCTAATGTGGTCCGAAAACATTTCGATTGTTATCAACACTAAAATGAATGCCTATAGTTATAGGTATATACTATCAGACAAACAAATTATTGTTGATTCTATAAAAATAAGAATCATCCGAACTCAAGTAGGATAACAAAATAAAGGTCTACGTACATAAAATATAGCATTGTTTCCAATAAAATGTAATATATATTTTTTTGAAATGGTACATTACAAACATTACTGATTATACATTTATCCCACAACAAAGCACAAGTCTTGTAACATAAATAAATATAAAACACAAACCACTTATTAACTCAATGAATCAATTCTTGTCAACTCTAATATTTCCGTGGAACTTCAGGCTATTATTAAAAATAATCCCTGTCATTATAATACGAGGTTTTCAATAAATCTGTTTATATTTGAACATCAAGTTACTCATAACTTATATTGGATATGATTAGAGCTATAAAGATTGTCATAATTATCTTTGTAAATATTACAAAAATAAATGTATTTAAAGTCTATTTATTAACTTTAAACAAACACACCAGGTGATTTGTTGTACCTTTAACCTATGCTTAGTACATAAAAACTTTAATTGACATTTAAGAGATTCAATTTACGGTTGTTCAACACAAGAAGTCATTAAATTTGGGCCGCAAGTGGCAGTACTTTCGTCTCCCTCCTGATCCGAAAGTCATAGGGGTGAGGCAAGAGGCCAAACTTCCCAAGAAACCATTATTAGTAATACTGAATACTCTTTAGTAAATTTAGTAAATCAGTAAATTTAAAAAGAAATTCACCGATGGTACGGCAGCAGAGCTCCACATAACACTGCAGGCCAAGATGCTCAAAGAGGCGAAAGGCAGAGTTCAAAGAACATATAATTCAAAACTTAATTTATTTTTCATAAATTATACTTGATCAATCCCTTTTAAGTTATAGTTTTAGAAAGCAGGCCGTGCATGGCTATTTCCGATGTTCTCCATACTTAAGGCCACATATATTTTATAACTACAAAAAATTAAATGTTGTAAAACCGTTCTTGATGGTACATTCCATTTCAAGATATACATTTCAAGTATGAATATTAAATTATAAAAAATGAGTTGTATCCCGTACCTTTACATATGACATATGAATTACTGAATATAATTTCGTATATTTTGCACACTTTTTTAAATTATATCTAGCAATTTATTATATGTATATGTTCTTTATAATGTATGAATTTAATTTTTTTAATCGTTTTATATTATTTACTTGTGTCTAAAATGTTTGAATTAAGTCCTTCACAATAAATGTCTTAAAATATAGTTAATATATTACAAAATAGGGTAATGAAAATTACGAAATATGATGTTGTGATTTTAGTTGATACAAATATATTTTACTAAATCAATGTTTATAAAAAATACGTATCAAATGATTAGTAAAAATTATAGTAAAGCAATTCAAACACGTGACTTTACCCGGTAGAGCTAGCTTGAAATTAAACTCGTAATATATTGGGTGTTTTATTTTATGTGCTGACTGTTCATTATAAATATAAATCTTCCATGATTGATTATTATTACTGTGGGCATACAAATTATTATAACAATTGTAACATAGTTGTAATTTTGTATTATGACACATTTTTAAAATTA
The DNA here is from genome assembly GCA_035578905.1 of Stictocephala bisonia. NCBI lineage: Eukaryota > Metazoa > Arthropoda > Insecta > Hemiptera > Membracidae > Stictocephala > Stictocephala bisonia. Next base: position 34,723 of record JAQJVL010001273.1, read on the forward strand.
GGAATAAGGTATCGATTTGCACATCGTATTTTTTGAAATGATTTATTGAATATGTTTAGTACAAAACTGTAGTTCGCTGATTGGCCTAGATATTACGTAAACATCGTAAAGGCGCTTGGGATGCTTATTCTCAGTCCAGAGCAGAAAAAGGAGCCAGACAGGCAAAAGCACTTTGAGGGAAAGGCTTGGCGAAAACTAAGTGAATAGAGTCTCGGATTTCCTTTCGTATGGGGCACTCACATCTTGAGAAACAGATCCGGTTGATAATGTAACGTGATATCCTACAAATTGAATCTCTTAGTTGAATTGCGCAATTTATTTAAAACATGTTTTATTTATATTGCCAATTTTCGTGAGACCTGTATGAAATATGATTCTTATGTTAGGATAATTTTCCATGAAAACTGAAAATAAAAATATTTGTTACCCAATAAACTAATATTGTTTTGAAAACGAGGTTACTAGGGGCCTATATCAAAATACTATTCAACAATTGTAGTATTAGTTATATATGGTAAGTACTGTTTCATACTACACCATTGACAACCTTTTGTCAATATATTACTAAATGTGTTTGAAGGGAGTCACTTAGGTGGCTGGGACTTACGAGAGGCTACAAGCACATTCCTAATTAACGTTAAATGATGTATGGAGGTGGCTGGGCTCTGTCTCGTCCCTCAGGGTGCATTCATTAACATGAAAAAGCAATTTTACCTGACCAAGAGTTTCGTCTAAAAAGTAACTTACGTTTAAATACTATTCCATAACATACTACAGTTTACTAAAATAAAATAATACATATTAGGTATATAAAAATATACCTAATATACATAATACGTTTTATATATATATATATATATATAAAACTTATATATATATATATATATATATATTGTATAACTAATATATTTAATACTAAATAAACCTAATACAACCTTGCATATCTACTTGAAGATGGCTTGAAATAAATCGAAATGTACATTGTACGAAAAATATCATAAAATGTGACTAAGGTATTTTATTATTTATATGTTATTATATAATAATATATTTTTAGTTAATTAAAATTATGGTATTTTACTGCGATATATTTATTATTATAGTCAGTAAAACATATTAGAGCAGTAAATGATGGTTATTTCATCATTTACAGAGTGAAACTGTAAAGGTTAATTCTACTAAAATTATTACATAATTCCATGTTATGCTAATATTTTCGTTTATTTCGGTATAAACAACAGTTTTTACATGTCTACTCATTGCCTTATACTACAGCAGCACTTATATAATAATAAACTTTATACATCGGTAATTTACATTAAGCATACTGATGCGAATAACCTATACATTACAGAAAAAATACAATACAGTAGAATATAATTTTAATAATTATAGTTTAAATCACAATAATAAAACTAATAACTGTAAGTACACATTCTTAGGCATATAACATATTTTAATTTTTTTTCAGTAAAGTAGACAATTTTATTGCTCAAGCATATTTCTCACAAATAGGTAAATATGTCAATTAAAATTTTTATATACTATGAAATAAACTATAGAAAAAATAATTAGTTGTGCTTTTTGTTCTAATTTATTATATTTTTAATATTTTAAATATATTCAATAAATTTATAATCGAAAACATAGGCGTCAACATAATGAGATATTACTGTTTAGGTTAACAGAGAATTAATATTTAAAGGGCATAAGAGGGCAACCCTCTTGAAATAATGCTTACAGGGGTTAAAAAAGGGAATGATTCCTGGACCGATGGATTTTATATTGATGCAAGTACCACTCGGCAAAACAACTTCGTATGGCTATAGAGGTGCCACAACGTACTTCCCAATGTACAAAACATGCTGAAAGTATGTATTTTCTTGGTCCTTTAAAACTGTGTGCACCATACATCCTTCTGATTATGACATTTATATTAAATATCCTTAAAACATTCTTCCTTCCCACCCGTCCTCACGTTGACTTATTAATATAACACCAAGGATTACTGTTCCTAATTAACACATCTAATTAACACATCTAAGTAACTTATCAACTATCTAATAACAAACATAAATTCAGTTTTTAATAAAGAAAATTATTTTTGATAATAACTGGATTTTAAAACGTCTTCCTGAAATTTAAAGTAAAATAGTTTAGGTACTATACTATTCAACTTTTTTTTTTTTTAATATTCACAATATTGCAAGTTTCAAAGAGAGTATGTTTCTATTTATATCCGTTTGGAAAAATATTACATTTATATTAATGAAACATTTTTTGTGCTGTTGTTTAAAAAGTATTTGCTGCAAAGGCTTCTTAAACCACTTAAGAAGCCTAAAAGCAAGACGTAAATTTAATGACGTAATGTTAGGATTACGTCAGTAATAACGTAATTAATGACGTAAAACAAGGACGTAATGTTAAAAAAACCTAGAAGCAGGACGTAAAGTAAAATTAAGTAAAATAAAGTTAAACATTTATCTTACTTTTAATATTTATTTAAGTTAAATAAATGTTTTAAAAAATGTATTTTACTTGGACAAATTAAAAAGAAATTGAATAATCCATTACAAAATGATAATCAGTCAAATGTTTTTTAAAAAAGTGTTGAAGTTATTCATTTCACTATAAAGCAATATTGTTATTATGTTAAATAACTAATGATTAGTGATTTTAAATAGAATATATTTAGTACTAAAATTGCTTATAAAGGATGTTTTACTGAGTTAGGTAAGTTTAAAGTTAAAGTTTCCCTAAATACATTTGATAACTATTATATTTAATCTAAATTAAAATGATCAATAATTAAAAAAAATATTTTACAGTTATTATTTTAATATATCAACTTTCGACGTGTCTAATAAATAACGTCGAAACGTTAGTAACTGGTCAGCTTACAAAATATTTAAATATATAATCCTTGGGTAGTATACAATAATAAGCATGCAAACGTTAATAACCATGAAGTTCATGTACATAAAGTTAATAATATAAAAAAGAACCAGTTAATAAAGCAAAATTTGTCTGTGATGAAAACTAATTGGACCAACCCTAACAAAATGGCTAAGGGACTTTGTTTGGGTGTGAGGGGTTGTAAAAAGCCGACCTGCACCAGATAAACCGAGATAAACATACGATTCCAAGTGTAATGGTGAAATGAACGGTGTTCTGGTGTGGGCTGGGAGGACATGGGGCGAGCTTGGAGTCTGCGTGGAGGGAGTCACCGCACTGACAGACGCTGAGGGGGCGCCGTGCCGGCCAGGTCGATGTGGCCACCTGTCATGCAGTCTGCCCAGTTGCGAAACAACCATTTTCGGCCCTTGCGGTTCGGTGATTGAGTTTTCTGTGTGGTGAGACGTGTCGGTTGATTATGGAAAATCAAACAATATATAGGTAACATCCTCAAAATCAAATGCTGGAAACTGAGACGAGTGCAGTGATTGTCAAAATTAGTGATTGTGCGTTACAGTTTTTAATATTCTTGGTGCTATATAATACCTCGTGACGTGTGGAAGTCGCGAGATAAGGTGGACGCTGACTCAAGCTGTGTGAGACAAGAGGATCTTGAAATCCTCTTTGACTTAATTACCACCTCCACTATCTCCCACATCTTCCCTTTTACCCCCAATTAACTAAACCCCTCACTCGTAGTGTGCTAATTCCCCTCTCCCTCTACAAGACTTAATGAAATGCCCCTTTGTAACTACGAAGGAGGTTTGCACTTATTAGTGGTTAGTTTGGGTGTAATTAACTAATTAGTGAATGTTTGTTTGGTCTCTGTGAAATGGTACTCACATCTGTTACGACAATGCAAGTGCTTCTTTTCAACTTGGCTCTACTACTGTTTTTGGATATCTCCTCTATACAAGGTTAGTGCTTCAAGTCATATTACTTAATTACTAGATATTTTTAGCTAAATAACTTGTATAAACAATAGTAATTTTTTTAAATAACTACTTCTTTAATGTAAAAAACTTGGTCATTTAAACTTATTAAAGATGTATTTTTTTTGCCAAATCATATAAAATTATGAACATTCACAGTTAAACAGTAACAAGTCCTAAAGCTTATTTTGTAGCATAAGCATACAATATGTTATTTTTAAACAAGGGCATAACATACGAAAATAAGTAATTATAAATTGAGTATTCCTGTACAAGGTTTTTAATTGATTTATTAAATTCAAGTTCACAGTTTTCTAGGATTTTATCCTGGATTAAATGTCGTCGTGTAAATAGTGTTATGAACATAGTAAAATTGGCATGAAAATAATCCTAAAATATTTAATTTCGTAATGACTATAATTCTACAACTGTATTCAATGTCTTTAGCTAAAAAAATAATCATTATAGATAATCGTGTAAACGTGCAACATTTACTTATACACTGTATGGCATATAAAAAATAAAATTATCATTATTAGAATATAAGATAAATACTTAACAACGGGTTTTCTTAATCTCCTATTACAACGAATAAATGCATTTTATACCATAACACCACAAAACCAAAATACACATTTTCAAAATGAGGCTTATACTTAATAAATTGTTCAAGTGTTTTCATAGTAATTAAATTAATGAAAATCTTTTTAAAATTAATATATCTGCAATAATATATACTTAATATAATTTTTTTATAATAAAGAGAGCATTAATTAATATAAAATAATTCATAGTTATTTTTGAATATATTTAGACTAAGCCTTGAATTAATTAATTATTTATACGAAATTCTAATTAAATTAAGAATCGATAAGTCAAATCGTTGCAAACTATAACAACATTGACATTAATTTATTTAATATAGATTAAGGACTAAACTACTAAAAAGTTGATTTATTTAAATATATTATAAACTTTAACGGTTACCACTAGAATAATACTTTTTATTTCCGACTTTAATAGTGGTTATATTCTTTTTAGTAAATATTATATCATTTTATTGTAACATAGGCACACAACATAATATAATTTATTCTACGTAAAATATTTTTTTTTTAATTTTTTACACAGAATAAACTATTTCAGTTAGCTGGTTTTGTTTAATAGTATGGCCGAATAGGAAGTACTTAAAAGCAAAGACTAAAAAAGAATTAGTTCTAGATTGTTTTCTATTTCACAGCCTAATATGGCGACTACAGATTTTTGGATTTTCGGCCTCAACTTTTTTAATTTTTCACTTACCGACACTTCTACGTAATTAAGAAGATACTCTTAACATATAATACTTTTAACTTTATTATCAGTATAACTATTAAAGCTGTCGCCGAAAGATTTAACAACATTTCACCCTTAACACATATTTCTTATTTATCTTAACAATCTTTCCATCACAGTTTGATTACTTATAATTGAAAAGTATAATTAATATAATTAAAAGTTAAAGTAAACTAAGTGCAGATTTCTAAAATCCACATAATTAACTTATTAATTTATTCGTGGATATAACTAGCTATGTATTATCTATCTAAAAAAAAGGAAACATTAAAGAAACTGCAATTTTTATCAATTTTATTTAAGTTCCACTCTTCCTCTAAAACAGGAAAATGTTGTTCTTTCAAATGTAGTTCTTTCGAAAAATATTAGAAATATATGTACACAAATATATTCTCTTAAAAATCACAATTATATTATTTAAGGTGAGGTCTGTAGTGTTTTATTATTCTGTAACTTTAAGAATTATTGTTAACAATTCTTGGCCTGATTGTTTTCAACAAGCTGCAACTGTAATTAAACAAATGTTATTAGTCAAATTATATCACCAAAGGAAAAAATTCCAGGGTTTTAGTTTATTAATTATAAGGGTTTTTATATTAACTTTCAATTAAGAAAAAGTTATTAATTAACAAATTTATAATTAACGTTAAAATTGAATAGAAATATTTTGACTCTGGATTATTGTTTAGTGATGTATCTCAACATTACATGAATTTTTTCATTCCTTAATATTTACATTTGATATGTTTAAATAATTTTATTTGTTTTTATATCAGAGTGATAGAATGCACGCGAAAGCCAGACTACCGGTTTTCGGCTCTATTTTCGTGGCTCTGTAAAAATTATAAATAATTGAGATACAGTTTCGGGAGTCGGGACCTTTTTTTACGAAAATTCATAAATCCTTTCAAATCTTTTTTCAAATTTCAAAAATTTTGAAAATTTTCCGAGATATTAAAAAAAACTAAAGTCCCATTTTTTTACTTAGCTGTTTATAACTTTTGTAAATTTTTTCAGCACGTTTTCGGACCTTTCCTTAAACTTTGTAGGTAAAAATACGAATCGATTGACACCTTGGTCGTAATTTTTGGACAGGGCTGAAGAGTTTAACAAAAAAAGTACATGTGAACCAGACTATTATACTATAAATTACAAAGGTTTGGTAAAATTGTGCTTTGACATATTTTCTACCTACAAAGTATAGACATTTCAACCAAATCTCATTTACGTACTAACATAATTTCAATAAATATATTAAGGTTTCCAAATCTTATTGGTTCATCACGATTACAACATCATTGGTTTTATTTAAAGTTAGTTAAAGAGGGTCTCATTTCATACCGTGAGGTCAGGCTATGAAGGCCTTTATAAAACTTGAAATGGAAACTAATGGTGTATAGTTGGCTTCTAAACCCTCAACAGTGACCTTGCATATGGTTGCGTACAACAACAAGACACTCACTGCCAACCCATTCTAGGAACAGCCACGTACGATGTTCCTGGACGTGGTTATAGCGTTAACGCTGTTACCCACTTGTCGATAGCTACTATACTTTCTGTTTGATGGATTCTATTTGACACTGTGTGAACTGAGAACACTGGTTACTATGATGTAATATACACAAATTAAGTTAAGTTTTAAAATGTACTTCGACTTGTGTAGCTAAATGAATATAATGAATTGAGTTATATGTACACTTAATATGGCATCCACATAAATGATCATTCTTATATATAACCCTGAAATAGTTAGGAAAATCCAATTCTTTTCAATTAAATTCTAGATCAGGATTGTTTTTTCTTACTGCTAGTATTAATAAAGTAAATGTAACTGAAATTGACATATTAAAACGACATTATAATTGAAAACTTCAATAAACAAACATTATTGTGATTAGTTACAGCGTGTTGCGTTAGATGGGCTGAGATACTCCATTACGTTACCCAACCTTACGTACTTAATAAAACATTATGTAAGTTAGACAATGTTACGTTAGATGGGCTGAGATACTCCGTTACATTGTCCAACCTTACGTACTTCATAGAACATTATGATAGTTAGACCATGTTGCGTTAGATGGTCTGAGATTCTCCGTTACATTTTCCAACCTTACGTACTTCATAGAAAATTATGTAAGTTACACCATGTTGTGTTAGATGGCCTGAGATACTCCGTTACATTGTCCAACCTTACGTACTTCATAGAACATTATGATAGTTAGACCATGTTACGTTAGATGGGCTGAGATACTCCGTTACATTGTCCAACCTTACGTACTTCATAGAACATTATGATAGTTAGACCATGTTACGTTAGATGGGCTGGGATACTCCGTTACATTGTCCAACCTTACGTACTTCATAGAACATTATGATAGTTAGACCATGTTACGTTAGATGGGCTGGGATACTCCGTTACATTGTCCAACCTTACGTACTTCATAGAACATTATGTAAGTTATACCATGTTGTGTTAGATGGGCTGAGATACTCCGTTACATTGTCCAACCATACGTACTTCATAGAACATTATGTTAGTTAGACCATGTTGCATTAGATGGGCTGAGATACTCCGTTACATTGTCCAACCTTACGTACTTCATAGAACATTATGTAAGTTACACCATGTTGTGTTAGATGGGCTGAGATACTCCGCTACATTGTCCAACCTTACGTACTTCATAGAACATTATGATAGTTAGACCATTTTACGTTAGATGGGCTGGGATACTCCGTTACATTGTCCAACCTTACGTACTTCATAGAACATTATGTAAGTTACACCATGTTGTGTTAGATGGGCTGAGATACTCCGCTACATTGTCCAACCTTACGTACTTCATAGAACATTATGATAGTTAGACCATGTTACGTTAGATGGGCTGGGATACTCCGTTACATTGTCCAACCTTACGTACTTCATAGAACATTATGTAAGTTACACCATGTTGTGTTAGATGGCCTGAGATACTCCATTACATTGTCCAACCTTACGTACTTCATAGAACATTATGTAAGTTACACCATGTTGTGTTAGATGGGCTGAGATACTCCGTTACATTGTCCAACCTTACGTACTTCATAGAACGTTATGATAGTTAGACCATGTTGCATTAGATGGGCTGAGATACTCCGTTACATTGTCCAACCTTACATACTTCATAGAACATTATGATAGTTAGACCATGTTACTTTAGATGGGCTGGGATACTCCGTTACATTGTCCAACCTTACGTACTTCAGAGAACATTACGTAAGTTACACCATTTTGTGTTAGATGGGCTGAGATACTCCATTACATTGTCCAACCTTACGTACTTCATAGAACATTATGTTAGTTACACCATGTTGCGTTAGATGAGCTGAGATACTCCGTTACGTTACCCAACCTTACGTACTTAATAGAGCAATATGTTAGGTACACAATGTTGCGTTAGTTGGGCTGAGATACTCCATTACGTTGCCCAACCTTACGTACTTAATAGAGCAATATGTTGCGTTAGATGTGCTGAGATACTTCATTACGTTGCCCAACTATACGTACTTAATAGAATATTATGTTAGTTATGATCCTGTCGAGTTTTATGTACCAATAAAGCCTTATTTATAGGTTAAAGTAAATAATTCAATTCAAGGAATCTCTGAAATGGAATTTTCTGCTCTGAATTTTCACTTCGTTTGTCACCTTCGAAGCATCTTTTTTATTTCCTCGTGTGTGAAATCCCAAAAGGACGTTGTTTGAGTTCTATTTTAAGATTCCTTTTACTCTAAGACAAATATAATATTTGTAAAATACTATAAAATAAGTTTGAACATGTTTAAAAAAATATTTTTTGTGTGCATGAAGTAGTTTTTCGAGCACGTCTCATGTAAGTTACAGTAATAAGCATTTTCTTATATAGAGTAAATAGAGATTATATGTTTGTCATTGAGATTGGATGTATAACTATGGATTTACCCAAATGGAATTCAATTAAACATTTACCTTGTATCAAGAATAATTATGTAGTATATTACTAAACTAATCAGTTTAGGACATTTCAAATGATTTATACTTTGTCCTATACATATATTTTAATATTTTCACCTGGAGGTTTTAATAAGATTGGTTTTGAGACGTAAATTATTATGGAAACCATAGAAAGGATGATACAAATTATATATTAAAGATTTAGCCAAACGAACCTTGATTAAAATATACAGGGCTATGAGAGACAAGAATTAATAAATTCATTCAACAAATTTTGAACTAAATAAAATCTTATTTCATAAATTACTGAATAATGCACGTAAATAAATAAAAATCATAAATTAATACCTATTATGACGACTATTATAAGGTTTATATTTTATAACTATTTATTTAAGAAGTATAAGTATGAATTATAAAAAAAACTATAAATATTAATAATTACAGTAAATAAGAGATAGGCCCACTAAAAATTACATAAATTTTACAAGTTTTTTACACTAGTCTTGATTTACAATTTTGCAGTTTAGCGAATGTCATTCACATTTAACTTTAAAGCACGAATTGTCTAAACAATGTGTGTATACTAAATTAAAAAAAAAATACCGTCGTATTTTATGATATTTTATAATATATATTCTTTTAAAACCCAATCAAGATTTATGTTAGTACAAAATATAAAAAATTAAACATTTTTAGTAAAGTTAATGTATGTTTGCTTTTTCCTATTAGCCAACATTCTGATCTTTTACTTGCCATCTATTCAGACAAAATAATAAGACTCACCCCTCTGTGGGTACAAGAGGAACTGTTTGTCTATCATTCTGTATTCGCAGCAGAGAAGTGTCCCACTCCCCACAATGCAAAGCAAATATTATTCCAATATTCCTGTATGTCTACTTGAAACTTGCCACACAAAAGGTAAATTCTATATCCCTATTTTGTATCAACCGAGTATATAACACTTTAGAACAACTAACACAATATTTTAATATTGTAATGCTTACATTTCATAAGATTCATTAGTTGAAAAGGCAATTAATTAACTTTAATGTCCACTATTATTTATTTAAATATAGAAAAATTTTCAACTATAACGTTTTACAATGGTAATGTTTGTGTTTCGGAGAACACTTTCGTTGAAGTTATAGTATTTATTTAGTTGTTTTAATTACATCATGTCTGCTTAATATCTACTATCAAAACAACAAGTAATGGTATATATACATATTATGTGCCTAACAAATATGCAGTTGAAATTTACATATAGTTGCGTAAGTGATTTGTTGGTAAAATTTATATTACTATACATTTGCATTGCTCAATATAGGCCTATTTTTGTCTATAGAACATAGCATATATGAGTATCTGGAGTCATTATAAGTGACTTTATAATGTAGTAACGAGTTTTTAATAAACAAATAGTTGTCATACACTAATGTATAATAGGGTATTCTACAAGTATCCTCTTTGTATGGTACATTGTTCCACAAATATACGATAATTACATGAGAAAAACTAGGCTAAATATACAGGATGTTCAAAAAGTCCGTGGACGGTTGAATATTGTTTAGACCGTTACAGATAAAGGTACAAAACTTTGCAAATTGCTGCTGGACATAAAAAGCTATTTTACCATGTATTCACTGATCTTGGTAAGGGCACACTGTATTAGGTAAGGCCGTAACCACGACCATGACCTTAGTAAGGGCACGGACCACTAGGAGTCGGAAATTATCTTAAAAGTAAGCATAGGTCGATATATATACCATTTTAAAGGTATTAGCTAGTAGAAAATTAAACCGCAAATTAGACCTCAAAAGGTTAATCTAAATAAAATGGCGGTGCTTGAAAGTTTCAATACTGATCTTGTGTGCAAGATTTTAAACCGCAACTTTCTGTGATGGATAAAGCTTTTGAAGTGCGATTTGCGGCATTCTTCTATGCTTGACCAAAACTTTAAAAAAATGTGCATATCAACCCATGCCTACACTTAAACTGTCTTACCATTACCATGGAAAAAGCAGGATACTGAATACTCTTAATGAAAGTGTTTGAGTAAAGTAATCTTGTGTGAAGTTCTGTAGTTTCATTTCATGTGATTACAAACAAATTAAGCCATTCTTAAACTTGCACAGCATTAACACTTTCGAGCGCCGCCATTTTCTTTAGGATTAACCTTTTGAGGTCTAATTTGCGGTATGACGTTCTACGAGCTAAATCCTTTAAAGTGGTATGTATATCGACCTATGCTTACATTTAAGATTTTCTTCCAACTCCTAGTAGGCCATCTCCCTACGAAGGTAGTAGATCACTGAATACATTGTAAAATAGATTTTTATGTCCACCAGCAATGTGCAAAGTTTTGTACCTTTATCTGTAATGGTCTAAACAATATTCAACTGTCCCTAGATTTTTTAACACCCTGTATCTATTGTGTGACCTCCAATACCGTTCCATAAAATTTATTTAATTACTTACACATATAGAAGATTTGTGTCATCCCAAAGAATAAATATTTCACCATACTCAACAGTGGTCAATCTCAGTATATCACGCAATACTACCCGGAATTTGAATAAATAATAACATGAAATAAATGGTCTAGGATGTGTGTAAAGAATTATTATCTTATTTTATTTGATGTTGCATTATCTAATGTAGATAATGGGATAACAAAGTTAGGTTTCTCTTTTAACCCCAACAATTAATACCAAATAGCTACCGTTTGGTGCGACTGTCATTTATTTGTTATTCTATTGGTAATCTAAATGATGAAGGTAGTTATAATATAATAGAATTTTGTAATATATATATATATATATATATATATATATATATATATATATATATATATACAAAGTACTTATAATATTAAAGTAAGGTAAATTAACCTTGATTCGTGGGTTCCCACTTTATCGCAGGTTTTGCGTCAAGAAATATCTATGGTGGCTGTTCTCTGGTGGGTGATCGATGATGGATCCCATCCCGGCAAGTAGGCTACGCCTGCTCGGTCACTTTTGGTGGTTAGGAAATCGCCCTTAAGCAGTTATACTCCAGCTTGAGTTTAACAGAGTGCTTTTTATCCCTACATTTACCTAATAAAAAAGGGCATCATTTTATGTATCATCCAGTGCATTCATACTGGAGGTAGGGTTGGTTACAACTATTAGAAACAGATACCAACAACTCCTTAGAATGTGTGACATAAACTAATAGTGGTCCAATGCTAAATAGACAGTCAGAGAACTGTGGTCCTTTTAACATGAGTCTGGTAGTGATAACATCTCACCCCATTACATTTGACACATATGTGTTTGCCGAATCATTTCTTAATAACTAAAAAAATTTAAAATCATGACATAAAGGTGAATTTACCATATATATTTACTATATTCATTTTCTTGGACAGTAATAAGTATATAGTGTACATACCTTAATCTTATAATAATGTAACTGCTCAACAATTATTTATAATGTTACCCCTCACATTACATGCTGTTTGGTTGACTATCTGGTTATACTTAAGAAATGCTCCACAGAAAGATAATACATTTTTAAAAAATCTCAAAGCTTTATTAATGTAAAAAAAAGAATACTGGTAAACTAAGTGGTTTTTAAATGTTTATTTTTTTCTTTAATTCGTATATTTCTAAATCACATATAAATAAAAAAGTAGGTTAAGACACTTAATAAAAACTGTAAAAAAATACGAGGTGTACCTGGTTCCTAGTTTTGTCTGCTCAAGATAAGGTGGCAATGTCTCACGTACGCTGTGGTGGACTAGATTTAGCTTTGTTATTTCCCAGGTAAATGTTGGCTTATCTTAAGTATATTACTAATAAAATGGAATAAACTTTAGCACCTCATGTAGAGTATACACAGCTCGGAACGCAGAACATCTGAAAATAGAAGTAAATACAATACAAGTTAGATAAACTATAATTGTAGTACTAAACGTATAGTACTAAATATAAATTGCAATATAAATTGCAATTGTATATTTCACTATAAGTCTAGCTCAGAGGGTAGAGTGCATTTAGATAAGTTATAATGTCGCACATTGATATACATAATTAAATCAGATTTGGTTCCAAACCATGTGCATATTGTTTTAATATGAAACAAATTTGTATTACTACCTTGCCGTACATACTGTGTTAAACCTTCATGTATTAACTAACATACATACCTTGCTCATACGTTTTGAACAGTAAACAAAGGACTCATAATCCTACGTGATTATCTAATACAATAAACACGCATAAAGGCCGGAATTATCAGCTTGTTATTCAAACCTTGTTAGGCCGGCATTATTGTTTGGACTGGACGCTCTAAAGCCCATTCTAGTTATCGCCAATCATCATGCTGAAGCTTCATGTTGATTTAGCTATCATCGGGAATCATTTGTTATACCAGAGTGTTTACTTTGTATTCAACTACGTGTTTTATTTTACTTACATTATTTATAACATTTTTCTAAAAACCTTATTTCAATAGTAATTAAAAGTTAGAAAATAGTCATAAAACCGTTACTGAATCAATATATTAGGGTAATGTATTTATTTCCAACCATTATTCATAAGAGGTTTATTTATAAGGACCTTAAAAAATATATGTACATACTTTATATACATTTTTGAAATCACCGAGACATAGGGCCATAACAATAATTGTTCTTGAAACCGTATTATTTTCATACTTAATGTGTTTTGTGTTAGGATATTATAAATTCAAAAAAAATTTACACATATAAAATGTTAAAATTCAATAACAAACCATACTAAGATATACACATATATGTCAATTATCAAATCATATTATCTGTAAATTTTTACTTTTTATTAAAGTATTCTAACGAAAGTTTTCCGATCATATAATGTAGTATTGGGCAGAGATTCATCCTCGAGATAGTGTCATACGCAAGAATCTAGTTAGCAATGTTGTGGTTAACTAAGGGTAAGTACTGGGTATCCAACGATAAACTTACCCTTAACTCACGTTAACTTAATACCACAGTACGTGTATGGGTGGGTGGGTCAATGCCTTTGTAATGACGTCATGAATTCGTAATGATGAAATTTAAATAAATATAATTTGGTTATAATCTTTCTATTTAATTTGATATCACTTAAAAACAAACAACTATTAGATATCGTAATGGGTCTCAATTTTAGCACTATAAAAAAATTTTTGAAATCAACGTGTATAATACCATATATAACAATGGGTATTGATAAGACCTTTACTTATTTAACAGTATAGAACAATTTTAGCAGTAGCTAACGTCTTATTTCATTTTTATAAAGCAACCGAATCTTAAACGAACCATAAAATGTATTAAAAGTTGTTTATTGTTATTTTACTACCTATGCAACAGTGTAATCTTAAGTACATTGTTGTAGAAAACACACACATAGAAATAGTTGTCTGCATACAACATTCAACATTATAAAGTTAAAGTTGTTTATTATTGTAAATAAAATAGGTTTAACATATAAATAATCAAAAAACTCATTCTAATAATATTCACATGCTTACTAAAAACACTAAATGAAACTACTTTGAAAGTGAACATTAGTTTACATCAATCTGCATGTTTTTTTTTTTCAACCAGATAATTAATGAGCCTTTTTGGTTGGGGGCAGGACGGTGGGAAGTCTACTTGCTCTTAGATTTAGTTCCGTAATTAATGAAGTGGTGTGACAGGTAAAAGGAATTTCAAAGGACCTAAGCTGTAGATTTACAGAGTATCCAATGAAAAGATTTTACTTAAAATACAACCATTTAATGAGTTAAACAATTACAAAAATCTCGTTTTTTACACTCATAAAAACTAAAAAGTCACGTACAAGTACTCAATGACGTTACTGTCCTATATATAGTCTTATTTATGATTATATTTAGGTTACATGGGAGGGGCTTTTATAATTTATGAAGATTGAAACCTTTTTATATAAAAATGAAAAAAAGAAAATGATAAAGTATTTATTAATGTGTTACCAATTTTTTACAGATTATATTTTCCGTTAATTTTTTACCACTAATTTTCTGCTTTCCGTTAATTCACTACCACTTGATAAATATTCTATTGCTCTAAAAACAGTTCCCCAATCATTTTTACGTCCACTGTTGTATTTATCATTCGCTAGGAATCTGATATCTCTGGCCTTATCTTATCGCATTCCAAATATTTACACTCGGAGAGCACATTCGGTGTTAAGTCAATCATTGCAATTACTAAATTATGATCGAATTTAGTAGCGACCTAACCTAACCGTAACTATGATTTAAAAATAAGTGGTTGTGAAGTAACGCAAAAAGCAGTTGTAGTGAATTAAATGAAAAGGTCCATGATTTCCTAGGATTATTATATAAGTTTATTTATTTTTACTGTGATAGTGACGGAAGTTGAAAATTTAACTCCATGAAACACTAATTAGAAAAGTGAATTGTTCGGAAGAGAGTGTAAATTATCACAAGCCAAATGTGAGAAAAGTATGGAAAAACAACAAAATAATTTGAATTTATTTTAAACAACTCAAATAAAACTTTGAATAACGTGACATTTTAATAAAATCACGTGATCAGACTGTGGATCTACATTAAAAAACATTAAAAATCTTACAAATCTAACCAAAACGTGAGTAAAGGAGGATTTATCGAGAATCAAAGTCAAATAAATATGGTATAATGTTTTAAAATGGAACACATAACTAAGCTTCGCGTTGCAGGATATTAGAAGATTCTCAAAATATTGACTCATCTTTAATGCTTACTGACATCAGTTTCCAGTATCTATTAATAAATTAAATCAATTATAGTACGTTAGGTTGTTAAATTTAAATACTAAAAAATGGCATTCCGTACATAGACAACTACGTAGACCATATATACAATAGATAGTATTTTAACTAAATTTATGGCTAAAACAGTATAGTGATTACATTCAAAACACGCCTTACTACCTTTTTTAGGTTTTACAAGTATAAAAGTAGCCAGTTTTAAATTAATCTTAATTATTACCTTTTTCACGCTTAGTTCTTTAATGAACCAATCTTGACTGTGTCCTAAAGTTCAATACTTTCATTAAAGTATTATACAATGCCAGTTTTCAATGCTTTTATATGAAGGCATTTTTCTTTTTTATTATAAAACCGTATAGTAGTAGTCACCGTTTGGTTTCAATATGAATGTTTTAGTTCAGTATAACACCACATATTTCATAAACGATCGTAACATTTTGCACCATTGCAAGACATGACTTACAGAAGCTGGTTTTCAACACGGTCAACCATCTATCACTGAGGTTGAAAAGGCTCTGTGACATTTCCCTTCGTATAACTTCTCCGATCCCTAAGGTTTGCCAGCGTTGAAGTAAATAGCTTAGAAGAGATATAACGTATGAATACAAACCATATTTTCATTGCATAAATTATTTTTTACCTGTTAAATTGTGTCCAAAGAAATAGTAATTTTAAAAATTAGAAATCTGTTAGTAATTTTAGAAGTTAAATTAACCTAAACCTTTTTATATATTCATAAACTAAGAGAGGGATTATCTTTAGAAAATATATTGAAAATGATGTACATAAATATATGATGTTTTATGAATAGGTAAAATTCAATTACAAAGTCATCAATAAGTATCATTTGATGTATGTATACTATGAATTCAGCCGATATTGAAAAGTCAAATAGTTATTTAAAAACGTTAATAATTTTTGACTTGGTAATGTTTTCGATAATACTGTTTAGGTATCTCTTTGGTTAATAGTACGATTCATAGTAAAAAACAAGCATAATTTGTGTAATAATAAATTTACTTATTGATTTGGTATTACTTAGCAGTGATAAAATAGTTTATGGAAAAGGAGACATACCGTATGGAATTAAAATAACATATTTTCTTAATAAATCCATTGCAAGTTTTATTTAAAAATAATTATGATCTCATACTACTGAAGTAAGATAATATAATGTACGTCATGCTATTACCATTGAGGTTAATATTTTTTTTAATAGATGTTATATTTTCTCGTTTCTATAAATTAGTATAATATTTCCTGATTGTGTGGTTATAATAATTCGCTAGATAGTTATTCTAAAGACTATTCGGTTAGGGAAGGGCGGGGGAATGGGGGGATGAGATGGTCCAACCATTATTTAGTCTAACAGGCATTTAACACCAAAGATCGTGTCCTCGATTAGTTACACTAAAGTTAATTCTAGAGTTAACCCTTTAGTTCTCATAAAACATTAATTGTTATTTCTTTAATATGACGCATCATAAATGTCAAACGAATTTATGTTAGCATAAAAACATAAAAAAACTTTATACATTTTTAATTTAACAGAGTTATTGGTATTTTTGCGACAGGAATAAACACAAAGAGTGTAGACAATGTTCTTTCTTTTGAACAAAAGTAGCAAGACTGAAGAAAGGTCCTTGTGCAGGTTTCTCATTAAAGTAGCTAGAGGCATAAGTACCCTTCAGTACTCACTACCTGCAAGATGCAATTTTATTTATAGCAGCTTTACCAAAGGTAAAACTGTTTAAAATCAAGCGGTCTTTACGAGCTTCAAAGTTTTATCTTCAATAGTATAATAAGGTAAGAAAATTATGATTTAGGAACATAATGAAAAATATTCTATTTTCATAAATTACTACAATATATTACCTATTAAAACATAATTTTATTTGCTATCAGGTGGAAAAATGCAATTTAAAATATATTTTTGAATCATTTTATAAATAGTTTCAAATCACGTAAATTTTAAAATGCTTAAAAAATATGTACTAGTGTTAATTTCCTATTTTACTACTTTTCACATTGTTCAATTAAATTAACTAATATATTTGCATGAATTTTACTGTTATTGGTTAACACATCAGGAAACAATATTAATAATTGATTCATTCATTATAAATATTTCTCAATAATACGATATTTAGTATTTTTCAAACGATTAAAAACTGATTTTACATTACACCAAATATTTTTTTTCTATTGATAGCCCAACAAAGATATGGTA
The DNA here is from genome assembly GCA_035578905.1 of Stictocephala bisonia. Taxonomy (NCBI): domain Eukaryota; kingdom Metazoa; phylum Arthropoda; class Insecta; order Hemiptera; family Membracidae; genus Stictocephala; species Stictocephala bisonia. Next base: position 52,951 of record JAQJVL010001273.1, read on the forward strand.
AAAAGAAATAACAAATGTAAAGAGTCATGCTTGTAGTAAAAAATTTGTATTTTTTTTTTTAAGGTTGCGATAAAATTACACTACTAATTTTATGTTGAAAGTATGTATGTATTTACAGCTGAAAAACACAAGTAACGTATAATTTTCAAAACAAATAATAAATTATTCTGTTGTATCAATAGTACAGAACCTTTCTAGAAGATGGATAAATTGAATCTATATCTAAATATTGCTGTTCATAGAGTAAAATAGGTATGAGTAGAGTCATTGTCTCAACAAAAAATACAAAAGTTGCTATTCAAATGCTATTCAAACAATTGTATGAAGAATGTTTTATTTTCATAAACTTTGGGAAAATAAGTGAACAGTTTTAAAAGTTAGCCTTAGTTAAATTAATATGATTTAATACATTAATCACATACTTAATAGCTCCTACTTTTTAATAAGTAGAGATTACATTGTTATTAATTATAGATTAATAATATAAAAGAGGGCGTTCTATTATAAGTAGGGGTTATCATGCTATGAAATATAGAATAATATTATACAATTGGATGTTACATAATTATGTAGTCCAAACAGTAATTTATAATTTATATTTGCTTTTAAAAGAAAATGAGGCCTAGTTTTCAGTTGATTTTTAAGTATAGAAATATTGATTTTTTTCAATCGCTATTTGATGTATATTCGAAATTTGTATGTCTTTTTGATTTATTTCTTAAGTTCTCGTTGTTTATAATTTACAGAAACTATTTTATTAGTATTTGCTGAATTGTGAATTTGAAGTATAATTTACTTTGTAATATAAATTAAACAACAACAAAAATTTTATAAATTTTTTGTACTTAATTGTAGTTATGTTATTAAATGTTATGTTAATAATAAAAAATATCAATTATACTAATTACATATATTTCGTATAATCAAATTACGTATAATTTGATACGTAGTATCCATCCAATAGTACTTTGATATAACTACTCAAAAACAATGTTACCACGTAAAATAAGATATAATTTCAGAGAACAGTACTCCTGTTCAAATTTGTTGATGGCACAAACGAAATGTTTGTAATTGTTGACAAGAAGGAATGTCACGTGTCTAAACTAGATTTATTCAAATTTAATTATATGAATCTTCCACCCTGTCTATTCTTTTCAGCATGGCTTCATGAAAGATCGTTAAATTATTACGCACTTGTCCTCGTTTTTTGAAGTTACTGAATTTTTTGTTGAGCGTCGAGCACATATTGAAAAATTTTTTAGATTTTCAGAGGGTGTTCGACAAGCTACCTCGTCGTGTATTTTTAAATAAGCTCCCTTCTTTTGCATTCTCCCTTTACCTTCTTTAGTGAATAAAAGCTTATTATCCTAGATAGGATATTAAAGTGCGATTTAGTATTAGCATAGGGATTCAGATATCATTTTTGCCAGCTCAGGAGTACCACAGCGGTCTTAATTGGGTCATTTGTTTTCTTGTTATTTTTTTATGAAATGATACCTTTCCTGAATGTTGCTGTTCAGCGCTATGCTCACGATATTGAAATATGAAATAAAAGAGATAATCGGGGCTCTTCGATATTTTATAAATTTGGCTGTGATGTGAGAAAAAGACAAATACATGCCGCTGAACATTATAAAATCAGCTGTAGTTTCGTTCACACGTAAAACGGTTCTATCATTATAATTTTACGAAAGTAATAGGTGAAGAATCTGAAGAGGGACTGCTCGTAGACTGCAAGTTTGACCTTCTTTGAATACGTAAATTGTGTTGTATCAAAATCTAGGAGAATTTGGATCGTGTACCATTTTTGGGCCATATGACTGTTTTCGACGCTTGAGAGTTCAACTGCTCGTTAATATTGGCAGTGGGTGAATACTATATATATATAATTTAACCCACTTATAATGTAACAGTATGTTCTGTATGTTAGTTTATGTTCCATTGAGTCAATAAAAGAAGAGATTTTTATTTTCGTTTTTATCATTATTTGTAGAAGAAACCAACTTTTATTTGTTGAAGTTATTTATAAGAAGATAAATAAAGAATAATTTTTATCACTGGAGAAGTCTTATTTTAATCTCTCATTTAAGTTGTTCAAGATATCAAAAATAAATAGTAGCTTTAATAAGGCTACAACGTACAGTGGTATTTAGCTATCATTAATCTTTAGCTAATACCATTATTAATCATATTTTAGCTATGCAACTATAAAATATTTAGCTTTGCAGAGAATATTTTATGGTTTTAACATTATACTTATGATTCTTTTTCATTATACTATTGTTTTAATTGCTGTATATTGTTTAGGATCAATATAATTCATAGTATGTCAAATAAATTTTTAACATTTATACCTTTATATTTGTTAATTTAATATAGTTTATTTTACTATCAATATACAGTAAATAACCATACTAGCTATACAAAAGTAGTATATAAACAAACTACCTTGAAATGTATAATCAAATATTAAAAATTAAAGAATGCCCAATGTTCTTCATGAGATCTGCATTTGCACAGGTTGATTATTTAAGCAACCCTCATTCGCTGTTTGTATTGATCGTCGTGTTTACCAAACGAGGATTGAGGTTGTTTTTGTGTCCTAGTATTTGTTCCGCTGAAATTTTTCTGTGTTTGTTATACAAATTTCAAATCCTGATTTTATAAAGGATCGATAGCATGATCAACCTTTTGGTATATTGTTTTTTTGATAATTTTTTCATATTTTTGTAAATACGAGAATAAAAGTATAAAGTATAAATAAAATCAATTAAAATTAAAATGATTTTATAATGCTATTATTATACTTAATAATATTATTATATTAGTAAAAATAATATTACCAAGCAAACATATATTCTTTCATAATAATGTTCTTGATTAATTATTTTTTAAGACCTATTGTAGCTTATTAGAAGTTAAATTATAATAAAAATACAGATCATATCGTTAGTTTATTATCATTTATAGTTACTACTGTTTACATTCGCAGCTATTCTGAATCCGTATCTCTATACATGCCACTAAAACTCGGCAACCAAGTCCCCAAAGCCCCATGAAGGTTAAATTATGTGGTAAACCTACATCCCTCCTCAATTAAATAGGTTTCGGTTTGTACTCTAGGAGTGAGGGTTGAATTACAAAATTATGGATATCGCACGAATGAACAACTTCATATCCCACTAACTTTAAAATTATGGGGAATTAGTCATCTTAAATTTTGAAATTGGATTAATAATGTTCCAGACGATAGACAATGTCAATATTTCAATGAGCAATACCATGGTTTAAAAGATGTTCAATACAATAATTGAATGCATCTGTATAGATCCATACGTTTGAGACCTGTCGTCCTAGTAATGGAAACTTTAAGTAATTTGCACTATAAATATTGTAAAATAAACTTAAAAACGCCCAAGAATAATATTACAAATTAAAAAATCCAAAATTTTTTAAATTAATCTAGTGTGATGTTAATTACAAGGATCATAATTTGTGAATATAATTTATAAAATGCCTGTTACTTTAAAGCATTTTATTAAAGATCGCCTCTTTTACCGCGTAAAGTTAGGGCTAAGATGCCCTTTCTAACACTTAATTGTATTTAAGTAATAAGTGGAGCATCAACCTTTTGTTGAGTCCAGGATAAGTGTATAAGACTACTGATACCTAAAATATTTTATCATTATTTACAAAAAAATGTCTCTCATTAATTACTAATACGGAAAATTATTAAAATAAGAATAGAAATATCATAAATGTAATCCACTTGACTATGACTGCACTACTGAGCTAAAATTAACTATTAAGATACGGAAACGTTGCGTGTCACAGAGGCTGGAATCAGTCTTAGAGCATATAAAAAATAAATACGCTAATCTTGTTTAACAGATGAAACAATATTTTTCGATAAAAAAACAAAAAAAAATAATTAAATAACGCATTATAATTTATAATAAAGAAGGGGAAGCAATGTAAAATTAAAACTAAGAAATGAAATAATATTAAAATCGATAAATATCGTTATCATACCTCTCTTTGTGCCCTTTACTGCGAAAATATTTATTTTATGAAAGTGCAAACACGTAATTAGAAAGATATTTCTATGTAAAAATTATGTTTGAAGAATATTGTAAAACTCTTTAACGTTTAGGTCACTTCAAAATATTATCAATTTCTCATCAGTAACGGCATCTTACTTGCCTTGAAAGTATAAGAGCTTTTTTATGAGTTAAAACTCAATATTTATGTAACATCATACATATACAAAGTAATAATTTTTTACTGATATGTTTAATTAGTCAAAAAGTCAAAAATGTTTTGTAACAGTTTTGCGTAGTATTATTCGTTCTTTAAGAAAATAACAGTTTCTTATTTAAGTTCCATGTTTGTTATTATTAAATTATATATATTTTATATATATATATATATATATATATATATATATGTATATAATATATAATTTATTGGTTAAATATATATAATTTATATATATATATATATAAAATATATATAATTTATATATAATATATATAAATACATATAATATATATATTTACTGGTTAATATTGCACATATATATAACACTTTTCTTTAAAAATATATGTGGTTTATGTAGTAATGTATGTATGTATATAGCTAATTATTGGTAATAAACTGTAATTGTGCAAACAACAATAAAATAAAACATTTACCATTTACATGTTTAACCCAATAAACATTTTATAGAACCTGCCAGTCCACAGATGCCAATCAAAATAATAAACAAATGCTACATTTTTACAAGTTTTAAATTCCAAAAATTCAATAAAAATTTAAAAATATAAAATTAATAGTTCATAAATGAGCAACAAATATGCAATAAAGAATTTAAATTATAAATAAATAGATGACAAATATCAAATAAATAGTAATAAATAAATGATATTATATTATAATTGGTTATAATTAATTTATAGAATATAATTTAAAAAAGCCAATAAATATTAAAAAAAAACAATGCAATACCAACACTAGTATTATTAAGGATTTTTCTGCATGGTTAAAAAGGAAATTAAAAACTTAGTTCCACAGTTAATCAATAACAAGAGAAATAATTACTGTAAACATTAATAGAAAAACGAAACAGTTCCTACACATAAACATTTGTAGAAAAGTGTGTAAAAAGCAAGGAAGATGTTGCAACAATATATAATATTTATGCACAAAGGCGTTGACCCGTTTATGCACACCACGGGTAATAGATATATGCAAACCACGTTTAACATCACTTATTGGAGAAACTTACAAGGGTCCATGTTGTTATTTTATTTTTCATTTTGTGTAAATTTTGTGTACCGTTGCGTTGCGTGGTGTTTTTGCAATATGTAATAAAATCCTAAATCAATTTGAGCTAGTAGTCAACTTTTTAACATATTTTCTAAAGATAAGTATGATAAGTTGATAATGTAAAAAATATTTCAAAACCAAAATATTATCTAAATTAAGAAAATAGAAACTCAGTAAGTCGTCTTAAAGAAAGCCGAGCATATTTAACAAAACAACATGTGTCTATTATGTTGATCCACTACCAATATTTTTTTCCATCAATTCACTACCACTTGATAAATAATTTTCTATTACACTAAAACTGTTCCCCGATAATTTTTGTGTTTACTGTAGTATTCTTTATCCACTAGGAATCCAATACTTCTGGCGTTATTTTATCCCTTTCCAATAACTTGCACACGGAGAGCGCATTCGGTGGTGAGTAAATCATATTGGATTTACCAGTCTGTGATCAACTTTAAAATCCATCTAACCTAACCTAATCCAACCTAAAATAACCTAATCGTAATTGGGATAAAAAACGTAGTGTTAGTGAAGTAACGGTAAATTTATTGTTAGTGAGCTAATATTTGTTGTACTTAGTTTTAATTATAAATGGTTTAAATATTTACAAGATAATTATAACATAAGACAACTCGTTAGAGATTCAATTCATACCAGCTTGTATTATACATTAAATACTTATAGAATTTCTTTTTTTATAAGTAGTTTCAGAAACACCCTGGTCTGTAACGCTGGCGAACAATTCATTAAGTAATTTGGGAGCAAAGTACGAAAATAGTTTTTTTTAAATTGACGGCGAACGCGAGGAATCTCCAAACCTCGATCATATCTAGTACTGCCAGGTCGGATCTGAGACCTGTTTCTTGTTTTTCTTTCAAATATCTCGGCCTGCCAGTGATAAAGGTTCTATAAACTAGGTATGATGATCGCAGGGTACAGGTATCAGTCACAGTCAGCAAGCCCAGTGATCGTCGTGCCTCCGAAACATGCTCAAACCTTCTTAGTCCACATACCTGACAAACATATTTTGCACTCTGTAAATTTTCTAAATCCCCTTTAGACACAATGTTGCTATACACAGGAAGTTACATTATACATTGCCAATTGTCATGGACCTAAAATAATTTACGTAATATTAGCACTTATGTGCAGAAAGTTTAATGAATTTTACGCTTTAACATATTGTATTATGTAAGGTTTTATAACACATACAACGTTATAGTTAATTGTTTGTAAATACAATTAGACAGGAGTTATAAGTTAACGTAGTTATATCTTTCATTGAATTTACCACTAAAATTATTCTTCTGAGATTAAATGAAGCAAATGTTATAAAAAGTTTAGATGTGACTGCATTAGGTAGTATAACTTGTATGATGTGGTAATCATGTACTTTAAAATAACATATGTGATACAACATTGATATATAACATATTATTCTTACAATTTTGATAAAACCTCAACTACAAAGGTCAGTCTCTCCCCAACCCTCCAACCTAATTACCTCTGAAACCTGATACTCGGTCGTAATGGCTTGTTAGGGTAAACAATTGGAAGAGCGTTTACCAACATTTCTCGCCTCAGTGACTGCAAACAACCACCCACTCCACTTTTACCTATTGTATTTGTTTTTAAAACAATAATTATTATTTTTGTAAAACCGCTAATAGATCAAAATGATAGAAGAGTTCACAAAAATCTTCTTTCTATTAGACAAAAATATTTTAGAAAAAAAACATAATTTACATGATTATGAAAGTAAAATAAATATGTAAATAGTTTTGGTGCTGATATTTCATAAGCTAGCCACATATTTAAGCATGAAGTTTATGTAAATACATAATTTATTTGGTCCTATTGCAAAATTACTCTATTAATAATAATTCCCTTTACTATCATTTGTATTTACATCAGTAAGTTTTTTTGTGAATATTTATATTTGGACAACTTGTATTTTACTCAATAAAATAAATTTTAGTAATACACCGAAATAACATAAATGTTTTATGAAAGATAATAAACCTATTAAACCTATGTTCCAAAATAAAAAAAAACATCTTTTATTAAAAAGAAATTGAAACAAAATATAGTAAACCAATAATTTGGTCATTATGTTGTTTAAATATTTATTGCTTAGCTCTTCAATCTTGAGGTTAAATAAAGAGAACATATATGTTAAGATATGTAGCTGTAGAAAGATAATACTTTGATATGTTCAAGTGCAAAGTATAGTAAGAGTTAAATAACCCATCCAAACTAGTTGACAATGCCTCAAATGGGTCCTATGAGACTATATGTTGAGGTTAGCAATATCACATGTCATGGGTAGCTTGCCTTCAAGAGATCAGATAGTTGTGATTTAACTGTACATTCATACTCACGATTATAACTGTGACAAAGAGGCCCTCCACTACATGGTGGGGATAGCTGTGACATATGTCAGGAGTGGGTTCCGTTTAAGCTATTATATAGTTGTGATTTAACTGCACATCCACACTCACAATTACAACTATGACAAAGAGGCTCTCCACTACATGGTTGGGATAGCGATCAGATAGTTGTGATTTAACTGCACATCCATACTCACGATTACAACTGCGATAAAGAGGCCCTCCACTACATGGTTGGGATAGCGATCAGATAGTTGTGATTTAACTGCACATCCATACTCACGATTACAACTGCGACAAAGAGGCCCTCTACTACATGGTGTGGATAGCTGTGACATATGTCAGGAGTGGGTTGCGTTCAAGTGATCATTTAGTTGTGATTTAACTTTCCAACCATACTTACGATGACAACTGTCACAGAGTGAACTCAGGAGACTATGTTTTTGGGATAGCTGTGACACATGCCATAGATGGGTTGTCAAGATACTAATTTAAAATACATAAATGGTTGTTTAACTATCAAGGCTATATACATTATCTGACATTTTACATTTAAGTTTTTAATTGCATTGTTTTTTTTTTAATATTCGACATTGTAAGTTGTATCTTTCGAAACAACTTACAATATAATATATTTCTTACGTTATGCAATTTAGTTTACACACTAATATACTAATTGCATTTGTAATTACGTAATTTAAATTAAACGTTATGTAATGTGTTTTAGTTAAAGAATGTAAACACCACTTTAAACATTAAACTATATATTTTATACACATAAAATTCTACAAATTGGTACTGTAGATGGATATCACTTCCTCATTTTAGTTCAATCTAGAAACAAAAGTATGAACAACTCGTAAGTATATTTTTTATACTACTGCTTTATAAAATGTATTATCTCATTTTAACTTTATTCCAAAGTTAAATTATTATCACCTATTAGTTTAATTAGTTGAAAATATAAGGGGGTTTAGCACGATTCCTTAATGATGATTGTAATAATAGAGTAGATAGTTTTAAAAACAACAAATGAACTTAGACCATTCAATATTATTTGAAGAATATATTACCACGGTAAATAATAAAAATATTGAAACTGGCACCTATATATTCTGACTTATATCAGAAGTTTAGAATATATGAGAGTTCAGTCAAAGTTGGGGCTTTCATTCCTCTCGCATAAAGTTATGTAAGTGAAAAGGTATTTATAGCTGTTTCACTAGTCAGAGTAGATAAAACTGCTTAGCTATTTCCAAGTTCTCCTACCAAGAATTATTAGGCGTAGTAAGTATAAGTGTAAATCAGTGGCAATGTTTCAATTTAATTAGATTCTAATCTGTTAACTAGAAACAATGTTTAAATTAAAATCGCAAGTAAAATCATATTCCAACTACACATTATTCTTCTCAATTACCCTGTAAAACAAGTATGTTTCATTCAATAATATTTAGCTAAGATCTATTATATCTAGACCCTGTAGCCTTATATTTTCAATTAAAAAAAGAGACTCTTCGCAGAGCTATCGACAAATCTCATTAACACCTGTACTTGGAAAATAATTTAACAATTAGTATAGGAGCAAATATACACACTTTTATAAAATAATATTATAGAGAAAATTAACTATTAATGCTTTAGAAAACCGTGTCAGAAAAGTTGTCTTATCTTAGAAAGACAAAGCTTATGCTCAGGTTACTTTTGTGACGTGAGCAAGGCTTTTGAATATGTCGAAAGTAACATCCTTACATCAAAATAAAAACATTATGGTTTCTGTGAAACATCTTGAACAATTTATAAATCCTATTTAACAAACGTAGAACAATTGTCTGTGTCAATGGTAATATATTTAAACTAGTGAAAATGGAATGGGGACTCCTCCGAGGCTCTGTCCTGGGTCCCCTCTTTTTCTTAGTGCATATTAATGATATACTATTTTCAACTGATTCTAAAATTATTCTTTACACCGGTGATTTGTACACCGGTGTAAAGAATATATATGTTATTTAACGATAATATTAATTCTCTTTAATTGAATTAACCATTTGTGAATGCAATTAAATGTTTAGAATATTATATTATTGATTGTCTAACCTGGTACTGTCACATTGACCAAACAGCCTATTTTATATATTTTAAGATATGGTTTAATCTCCTATGGTGATTGTACTAGACTCAAAGAGCGATTTATTTTCGAAAAATATATCAAGCATCATAACAAAACGTAATTCCAGAGATCATTGGTTTCATTTATTTTTAATTAAAAGTTAATCAATATTTGAATTAGTTATGTATACTATAAAAATTTCAAAAATTATAAAACCTACACAACAATTGTAATAATTATAACACACGTGGTAGAAAAAGTTTTAAAATGGACTTTTAGCACTAGATTTAGATTCTGAATAACAATATATTAACCTATTATTGTTAAACATTTATAATAACTAATAACATACAATTAAAGTAAACTCTTCTAATGAATTAAATAAAAAATTATTAATGTAATTCAATTCTTTAAATAAGATGCCTTTAATTTTTTTAAGGTACCATAAATTATGATCAATACGACTTCCATTAAATTAAAAACTTCTTATTTAACTATGGGTAGTCGTATGTAAGTAATGTAATGACTTGGCTGCTGCAATATTCAATATTCATTATTCATCTCTAAGACGCCGATCGTAAAGATATGGGCGAATATGAGGAGTGAATGAGTGTGATGAGTGTAGATGAACGAGTTTAGTCGTTGTTACTATCTGAGTTCGACTTAGCTCTGGAAGGACTATTTATTAATAGCCCAATAACCAGGGCAACTGTGGGACCTACAGCTTTACGTGGAATCCAAACCACGTAGTGTTGGTCTGATTTTCAGCTAACTGACAAGTCTGACACTCAGTTCTCTCCCCTACACAACATTTGAGCCTTGACTACAATTCAACACGGACACTCCAGACTTCTCTAGTAGTGTCTACGTTGATGACAACCATTGATCGGACACCATGTTGGTATTATGAGAACCGAGCATGGAACCTATCGCCTACAATCTCCCAAACACTTTGTCCCCAAGTAGCTGAGTTACAATAGTATAGTTGTTGTTGTCACTTTGTTAATCATGGTAGATCTGTCCGGCAAATAACAATATTTGATTTTGTCATTATTATAACCATTTTGTAAAAAGAATATATTGTAAGTCTTTATTTTGAAAGTATGCTCACTTATTTTACAATTACCTATTTCAGGCAAATATTTTCAAATATATGCCATATTTTGAACCTAACTTATGCTCCTAATATTGCAGTTTTAATAAATCATATTGAGAGTATCATAATTGTTTCTGTTGATAATTGTATTCTAAAACATTAAATATACATATGCCTTAACTATGAATTTTATTGCAATTACTGTTTATTTAATAATATCTTATCCAACTCTCAATGAACAAATTCCAATTTATTTTACATGTTTTGATATTTTAATAACGTATTATTTGTTTAGAATCCACATCTTTCTTTATAAATTTAAAGTTGTGGTTACAGTTACTTGTTGATTTTTCCCATTACTGTTACTTACTGAAACGGAATGTAATAAGTTATCTATTCATGTCTCACAACATCAATAGGCGTTTATACATTTTTATTTGACGCCACAGTAAAATATAGTTATTCACGTGAACATATTATCACTCCATATTAGTACTATTCGTTGATATTTTACTTTGTAAAATATCCAGTTATATTCCATGTTACTGATAACTCAGTTTAAGTAAGCAAATATATAACTATTTTATTTAGATTGTTATACATATATAATTGTAATAAACAATATTATAGTCCAGCATTAATGCAGAAGTTTATCAACGTAAACTGCACCAATGTAAAATTAATGAATTGGTGTGATTAAAAAGTCGTATGACATAAAATAAAACTTTAATCTGTTAGGTTTGGATACTAAAGAAAATTGTACAAACCAACCTTGCTTATAAGTAAACAATATTTAAGTATACTGTATCAAATAGTGTGTTAAATTCATAAAAAAAATATGTTACTATTATTTTACATATTAAGTGAATGACACAAGCTATTAAAAAGTTTTTATAAATAATAGTTCGTATATATAGAAAGTAATATTAACACTGCAAGAGGATTTAACTGTATAAAGGTCTCCAAATAAAACCGAACAACTAACTCAGTGTTGATAAACTAAAAATATAATACAGTAATAACAAATATTTCAACACACATATAATCGAATTTGACTTCATGAAAATGTGCATCATATGGAGTCGACGAAGTAAGTAATAACTGAGCTTCCAAAGTTGTTACATTTCGAACAGTTTCTAAAGTGATCTAAAGTTAAATTGCTGAGTAAGGGGTGCCAGAATTACTCGTCAACTGCTTACGTATTTTAGGAAGGAAAAGTTGAAAACTAAAGGATTCTCACATCAAAGAAAGTCTTAATATTTCATAAATAGAAATCAAATTTGAACTGTGTGATACTTTATATTTCTACCTTAAAAATTAAAAATATCTGACAAAAATATATCTTTATATTAAACGTGCTGTTTTAGGTAAATTATCCTCAATTGAAAATATTTTTACATGAAACTATTACATATTAATAATTATCAACAGTTTTATCAAATCAATGCTTAGTAAAGAAATTAATTAGGAGTACAACTATTTATTGAACTTTTATTTATTTCCTAAAAAATATATTACTGATCCATATTATTTGTGCTCTTTCCAACCAAGTCCACGCACGGTCAAGATAACACACGTTCCTTCGACGAAACAAATTGTCGCGTTTTTGAGGATGAATACTCCCATTTGGTTTACTAGATCTATAAAAGCGGAGCGTACGACACGAAATACGGAACGCACTGCATAAAACCAGCCTTAGTATCAACAAAGCTACTGTCTTCCATTAGCCTATTTCCTACCCTATTATAAAAGATAAAAGTTGAGCACCAAATCCAAGCATGTAAACTATATAGAATCTCATGCTCAGCAAGCGTATGATATAACAGGAAATATTGGACAAGTTGAAACATATCCAAACATAAAGTAATTCAATTACAATAGAAAATTAGTTAAATTTTAAACACTAAAACAGCCTGTATATGAGCACAATAAAATATAGGACCTTACCAGTTGGTCATATATACAATATACGGAATCAAGTAGACTTCTAAAAATTCCTCTTTAGGATACATAATAGGGCCTACATTAAATCGTAATACATTTGGCACAGTTAATTCGTAAGGAAGCAAATCTTTTACTTCTAAGTTATATTGTAAAATTATAAAAAATATATATATATATTTTTTATACCTATGTTCACTCCAGTCAGGCTTACATCACAAAATACAAAAAAAATTACTTATTGCTTGAATTTTATGCAATTCTTATCTATAGCTTTCGCTAGCACACATTAATCTTAAGTAACTGTTCTATGGTTACAACTAATGACTCTGTTAAATAATAGAGTATTTCTTTAAATGTCAAATTAAATTTACATTATTTTACAGCTTTATTGTACCTCTTATGTATTAGTAAACTTTAATAATGAGTAAATTCTTGTAAAAGACTTTGTAACATCTTTACGTTAATATTGATAATTCATAAGAACGTAATCACTCAAAATATCAGTAATTTCCCCCATTAAAATGCACAACTGGCTGAAAGAAAGAAGCTTGTCAAGGTTGCTCATTAAAGTAGCTAGAAACATAAGAGCACTTGAGTACTCAGTAACTGAAAAGTGCAATGTTACTTATTTGGCTCTTTCTGAAAGTAAATTTTTTAAATTGTAATTAAAGGTTTTAGGTGAGTTTTGACAATGTAAAATACTAGTCATAGTTGTGTTCGTCTACGTAAAATTTTTTTAATGTACTTAAAAAGTTGTTATAATTTAGTAACTATTTACAAAAGATGATGAAGAACAGTAAGTCCTCTTACATAATTTCAGTATATAAAATATTTATTTAAAAATACTTAAATAACTAACCATTTGAATGTAAAATAAAAACTTATTCTATATTGAACGATTTTAAATAATTTTAAGAATAAGAATGTTGAATAAAAACGTTCAAACAAACAAGCCTACGAGTTACAATCACCAATAATGTATAATTTAATAAAAGATATTCTTGGAGATATGTCAATATTTTAAGAAATCGCCTTAATACAAATGGTTTAAATAACTCTTTTGAATAATGTGTTGCATAAAATATGTTCAGATATTCAAACTGATAAATAATATCTCATAATAATTAATTAAACTAGTCATTTGGATGATAAGACATTTTTTAAATCTAGAATTAAAAGAACTGTAAGAAGTATTGTAATTTGTATCATTGAAAAGAAAAAAAAAATAAAAGAAAACAAACCCATTAGGCTGACTACTGAATTAAACTAGTAAATAATGACTGAACAAGAGCATTACTGAAGTTTGTTGAATATTTAATGTTCAAGATAAAAAAGTTGATAAACGAAGTCAAGCAAAAGTCAAGCAACGAAGATAATTTGAAAAATAATTTTCCTAAACTTGCAAACTACAATGGAAACCTTTTAAACTCATATAATAAGGAATCAGGACGAAAAAAATCCAAAGGGGTCCACTGACCACGCACCACGTATACAACTACAATCACACCACAAAACATGACAAAAACTACTCTTTTGAGACAGGCAATTAAAGAGTGAACGAATCACGAGTGGTGAGACCATGTATTTCAGGGACGCGACATCAGCATAATTGACTAGAAACATCAAAAGTCATTCCTATATAATCTCGGTAGAAGAAGGGAAAATATTCAAAAACTAGGACGAATCGACCAATGGCGTAAGATGATTTGTGCTAGTTCTTAGGACTCAAGTATTCCCATCAGGAAAATGGTCTGGACACGTCAGAGAAACACGAACATGTCTTTACTTCGTCAGCTTGTACAATCTTATTAAATATCCTTTCCTCTGCAAATGACATTTTTTATTTGCGGGCGCATAGGTCACTACCATCTGACGTGTACGAGTCGGTCAATATCTTTATTCTAGTGTGGTGGATGGGTCAATACTACCTATGTGTATTATCGGGAGCGAAGGTTAGTACCATCTGACGTGTACGAGACGGTCAATATCTTTATTCTAGTATGGTGGATGGGTCAATACTACCTATGTGTATTAGCAGGCACGTAAGTTAGTACCATCTGACGTGTACGAGACGGTCAATATCTTTATTCTAGTATGGTGGATGGGTCAATACTACCTATGTGTATTAGCAGGCACGTAAGTTAGTACCATCTGACCTGTACGAGTCGGTCAGTGTCTTTATTCGAGTATAGTCAATACTACCTATGTGTATTAGCAGGCACGTAAGTTAGTACCATCTGACGTGTACGAGTCGGTAAGTGTCTTTATTCGAGTATAGTCAATACTACCTATGTGTATTAGCAGGCACGTAAGTTAGTACCATCTGACGTGTACGAGTCGGTAAGTGTCTTTATTCGAGTATAGTCAATACTACCTATGTGTATTAGCAGGCACGTAAGTTAGTACCATCTGACGTGTACGAGTCGGTAAGTGTCTTTATTCGAGTATAGTCAATACTACCTATGTGTATTAGCAGGCACGTAAGTTAGTAACATCTGACGTGTACGAGTCGGTAAGTGTCTTTATTCGAGTATAGTCAATACTACCTATGTGTATTAGCAGGCACGTAAGTTAGTACCATCTGACGTGTACGAGTCGGTAAGTGTCTTTATTCGAGTATAGTCAATACTACCTATGTGTATTAGCAGGCACGTAAGTTAGTACCATCTGACGTGTACGAGACGGTCAATATCTTTATTCTAGTATGGTGGATGGGTCAATACTACCTATGTGTATTAGCAGGCACGTAAGTTAGTACCATCTGACCTGTACGAGTCGGTCAGTGTCTTTATTCGAGTATAGTCAATACTACCTATGTGTATTAGCAGGCACGTAAGTTAGTACCATCTGACGTGTACGAGTCGGTAAGTGTCTTTATTCGAGTATAGTCAATACTACCTATGTGTATTAGCAGGCACGTAAGTTAGTACCATCTGACGTGTACGAGTCGGTAAGTGTCTTTATTCGAGTATAGTCAATACTACCTATGTGTATTAGCAGGCACGTAAGTTAGTACCATCTGACGTGTACGAGTCGGTAAGTGTCTTTATTCGAGTATAGTCAATACTACCTATGTGTATTAGCAGGCACGTAAGTTAGTACCATCTGACGTGTACGAGTCGGTAAGTGTCTTTATTCGAGTATAGTCAATACTACCTATGTGTATTAGCAGGCACGTAAGTTATTACCATCTGACGTGTACGAGTCGGTAAGTGTCTTTATTCGAGTATAGTCAATACTACCTATGTGTATTAGCAGGCACGTAAGTTAGTACCATCTGACGTGTACGAGTCGGTAAGTGTCTTTATTCGAGTATAGTCAATACTACCTATGTGTATTAGCAGGCACGTAAGTTAGTACCATCTGACGTGTACGAGTCGGTAAGTGTCTTTATTCGAGTATAGTCAATACTACCTATGTGTATTAGCAGGCACGTAAGTTAGTACCATCTGACCTGTACGAGTCGGTCAGTGTCTTTATTCGAGTATAGTCAATACTACCTATGTGTATTAACAGGCACGTAAGTTAGTACCATCTGACGTGTACGAGTCGGTAAGTGTCTTTATTCGATTATGGTGCGTGGGTGAAGAAATCGTACGTTTATGAGAATGTGGGCCAATAACACCTTGCGTGTAAAGGCACGTGGGAGAGTAAACTGAGTCTACGTGTGAAATTAATAGTAAACGTTTACCTCTAGGTAATTTTAGAATTAAATAAGTTTGTAGTTAGATTAAAACGTATTAGTTACTTTAAATTACTTTAAAGAATCAGCTAAATTTCTTGATAGTTAACTCTTGATTAATTTTGTTTATTTTTTTTTATAGCGTAGCTAAAATAACATTGTAAAATCCTTTTATTTAAGATTTATTGGTGAAATAAGAAAAAAGTAACATAAAGCAAAATACTAATAGAAATACAAAATTATTGTTTACATTAAATATAATATTTTTACTCATATGCATTTAATTGAAACCAGTAATGCTTTAACCATACAATAAATTTGAAAGAAAAGGTATGAAATATAAACCATCAACATCTAATAAGAAAGTATATTACATTACATTTTAAAAAGATTAAAAATTTTTTGACTTGCAGTACTATAGAGTATTCTACATAAAACATAATTTATTTAAACGCAGGACTTAAAAAAAATATATTCACCGTTTAAACAAAACGTACATAACACTTTTTAAAATTTTAATGTTAGTACGTACAACAAATGTATTTAAATTAAACCAAATATTTTAATACTTTCTATAATCTGAGATAAGTCTATTATTAAGAATTCTATACTGAGAAAAATATTAAGTTAGATGTTTGTACTGTAGAAAGGTTGATCAGATTAACATTTAAAAAAGCGATTGTTTTATTTAGTCTTGGTAACAAATTTGTTTTAATAGGTCAATGCATTAATTATACTCATAAATATTTTTGTATAGGCAATACTACAGTCATTTTTCTCCTAAACATAGGTGTACCTCTACCATTATTTCCATTCACTAGCCAAGTAGCCAGTGTTAAAAAATGGATAACCCTTCTATTCCTAGTGTACCCTTAAAGTAATTGGCTTAAAGTAAAATATGAATGAAGCTTCCAGTGAACAAAGTGTCTACCTTATTATTTATATACTAATCCATCCCGAGCATCGTAAAATGTATAAAAAGGTAAAAATAAATAAATAAATAAAATAAAAAATGCAAATTGCCAATCCAATTAAAACAACACATCCTTATGAGGTCCCAAAACTGTCTGATCCTTGTAAATATATATCCTAGAACTCCCAGTCTGATATCATCATTAGAGACTCTGTGTACGTGCAAGTACCTTTAAACAGTTAAACCACAATATGTTAGGTTTATTGAGTTGAATGTAGTTGAAGGTGTGGAAGAAAGTTCTAGAGACGAAACTGTGGAAGACCATTACATGAAAGTAACTTCCTTTGCACATCCTAAATGTTAGTATTAGAAGACTCTCGATCCCTATTCCAAAATATAATGACGCACTGCCTTTGATTTACTAAAAGTTAATTGGGTTTCTTTTAGCAAACATACCATCACTATCAGTTTGCCTTGAGTCTGCGTGAGCACTAAAATGAGACACTGTATTCCTACATTATATTATGAAGCATCGTAGTACGGACAGAAAGATGGATTCGTCTTTCTCGTACATGAAGCACCCACTGTCGATCCTAAAGTAAGAAAAATATGATTAGCAGCACCCTCTTGATAGCAGATTCAACAGTTCGGTTCTTGTAATAATCCATAACATGTTGACATCACCACGAAGGTGAATGCTAAATTTAAAGACAGAAGTAATTTCATCAAAAAGTGATGTAAAAACAAGGGCCCTAAGTTTGTCGCCTGTGGGACACTAGAACTGACAATGAAAATATCATACATTGCTCAACCAAACATATAATCACAACTGGAAAACACTATCACAGATGTAGTTGTGATGGGGAAATTATTGAAAATCCTCTGGATATATGGATGAGTAATATGAGCCTGACCTTGACGTTCTAATGCTGGAATACCCATGCCAAGAAAATACACAAAATATTTATCTCAGTTTATGCAATACGGATTAGTTAGGTTAGTAATATTCTTATAAAATTTGTCTAAGAAATATATTTATCAGCCTTTTATTGGTTTATATTCTTAGTTGACAATATTCCTTGATTTAAAATGTATTTTATTACACAATTGGTTAATATGTATACAACTGTGTAATATTTTTTAACTACGTAAAATAAATACTATATGAATAAAACATAAACATCAAGATGCAATATTATGTTTAAGTTTTATAATAAACCAAATACATTGTTTATTATTAATTACTTTGCCTACTACTTATATATAGTAGGCAAAGTAAATATGCCTACTATATATAAGTAGGCATATTTACTTACCTAAGTAGCTGAGAATGTCTACCTAATATATCAAACAAACACACACACAGGCACTTCATAGGATCTGCCACTAAGCTCCCCTCTTATTTACCGTGTATATTGATCGTCCCGCTCGCCAGATGAGGATTTATTTGTTATTCTGCTTCCTTAGTATTTGCCCATTTGGTTTAAATTTAAGTTTTTAAAAACACGAAACACATCATAAACTTATTACTGCCACATTACTCATTTTAAGTTAACATATTATATATATTTTTAATTTATTAAAAATTAATTCTGTACTTAGCTTTAAAAACGTGCTTAGTAACAATTAAGAATAAGAATTTATGCCAGAAAAACTTGAGAAAAAATTGGACTACATCAAAAATTTTAATTTATTTTATAAATAGATAGTATATTTGAATACATTTTAATGACTTGTAAATAAATAACAAATAATTAAATACTTTTAAACATAACCTTTACTGTGTTACCTTAAACGTAAATGAAACTACAAATATATATTTGTATTGTATTGTATTGTATTGTAAATATATATAACTAAGCAGTTACAAATTAGATAAGTTAAATTTATCAACGTACACGTAAACGGTAGTTAGAAATAGTTGTGAATTGAAATGTTTATTTTCACTTTATCTATCTATAAAAATATAAATAATTCTTATTACTATAAAATTACTTAGAAAATACTATAGTTACATCAATCGCTTGTCTTGCAAACAACCATGTATATGATATCATACAGAAGTGCGTTCTTTCCACTTGATAATACTGACTAAGTCTCATTAAAACTGAAATATTGTCTAAAATATTGAACATTTTATCATTATTATCCACACAGACCAGATTCTGGGCAATATTTTTAAGAGTTGTATTTATGTATTCTTATCTGATTTATAAAATTGAAAATTTAATAAATTTCAGACTAATATTAGTTTTAATATATATTTAAGTGACTTTAAAAGTAAATTTATAAAAAATAATAATTAAATAGTATAAGAACTTCCATAGATAATAGGGCCACAAATTATATCATGATTATAATGAACTTATATAATTATTTATACAAGAACTAATCATAGAAGTACTTTTATAGTTATGATATTACAGTTATTCTGGAACCATGATTTGAATATAATTGATTTACCTAATTTGGTGAACCAAATTTATTTTACTGATTAAATAAAAAAATAATAGGTTATTACAATATATTTATTTATTAATTTGAAGTAATGGTTCATAAAATAATTTTCAAATACATTTTTACACTCAATTAGATTTTTGTCATAAAAAAATCATGACCAGTATTTCGTACATGGATATAGCTATTACAAATGTGAAAATCCTCATACATACATTAACAAACACTGGATTGAGATTGGTCCTCTGAGAATTCCAGTTTGTATTGACCACATCTCTACTACATCTCCATATATCATGAACTTGCTACTGCAAAGCCCACAGAATATAGCAAATGTTACATTGTTAAAGAGTGTAAGTTACAAACTTACAAATAGTTATATTACTAATATATTACAGTTTTATTGTAAATTCCATAAAACTCCTACAAACATTTTACGTTGTGCACACATTAAATATTATTTTCAGTTACATTGTGATATTAAACTAAAATATAACATCAGATATTCCTGCATATTATGAGGTATATTTCATTTTAGAAACGTTTACAATGTTACACTGAATATTAAGGAAGTAATATTAAAAATATATGTACTTAAGTATTATATGACCTATACTAGATCAAATTAATGTTAAAACAATAACCTTACGTTTCTTATGTGACATTTATCAGCCTTATTATTTACCTTACGTTGTAATACTCAACCATAAATTATTAAGTAGAATAGTGAAATATATCTGGCTAACAACGTAACTCAAGTACTACATAGAAAGATTGTATTAATGTGATAATATTACGTAGCATCACATATATGAACGTTATGAGTTGAGCAATTCAGAAGGATTTACTAGAGGCAACCAATCTTCTTGTCAAGTTGACATAACGGATGTCTGCCTTCATGTCGTTAGCAGTTCTGATATGAAAACCGTCAACGTAACGGTTATAAATAAAATTACCTTAAATCTAATTATTTTTCTATACATTGGTATTTAGCATGCAAAGTTTTAAACCAGGTTTCTCTCCCCATATTAATTAACAAATCATAAAGGAGAAAATTGCTGTTCTTATCACTTTTGGTTTTATATTCAAACTGTAAATATAATACCAAAAGTAAGGAATGAATGCAGGAAAGAACGTTTTAATAAATTCTGTATGGATTTAACTTAATAAAATAGCCTATATTAAATTAAATTTAAATTAAATGTCACTTGAAATGTAAGCGACTAATGACAAATCATGACGATCCAATTTCAAACCAATTATTGGTTTTGCGAGTGAATTAGTGTAGTATTGTAGACCACAGGTTCGTCAATTGTGTTCAATGTACCGGAAGCACAAATTACAATAATATTTACATTTATCTCTATACGACCCTATTATTTATGTAATACAAACTTAAAATATGCGATATTAATTTAACAAGTGGCAAATTACAATGTTTTCTGAATCAAACCTTCTTATTAATCTTATTTTTGGAATTGATATTATTTTTATTTTGCAATACATTTTTTAAAGATTTTTTCTGCAAGATTAAATGTACCAACTACAACTTAATAATAAATTTGAATAACGTATACACACGTTACTAATGTTAGTGTTGTTTAACATATTCTTTGAATTGCTATTCACGAAATTTAATAGAAGTGTTATAATAAGGAGTCATAACAAACATATATATTTTTCCAGAAATATATGGTGTCCTTTAGATTATAATATTTTATAAAATATAATAAAAATAACTAATTATTTTTTATTTCGTTAGATATTCATTAAACAGCCTTCACTGAAAAATATTGACTGTAAATACGAGTATAACACCAAGTGAAGAATGAATGCAGGAAAGAACGTTCTGATATATTCTGTAAACATAAACAATATAAGAAGAAAAAAAAAACAAACAAAGAAATAAATCAAACGAAAATGTCACTTGCAGTGTAGGTGAACAATAGCAAATCATAATAATCTAATTTCAAACTAATTATTGGTTTTGCGAGTGTAGTATTGTAGACCAAATGTTCGTAAATTGTATTAAAAGTAACCGGAAACACATTACTCTATTATTATTTACATTTGTACGAATCTATTAGGGTGCTATTTTGGAGGTTGAAGCCTCCTTTAGATCACATAGGTACGGTGTGTATCTCACCTTATATCTAATAGGGTGCTACTTTGGAGGTTGAACCCTCCTTTAGATCACATAGGTACGGTGTGTATCTCACCTTATATCTATTAGGGTGCTACTTTAGAGGTTGAACCCTCCTTTAGATCACATAGGTACGGTGTGTATCTCACCTTATATCTATTAGGGTGCTACTTTGGAGGTTGAACCCTCCTTTAGATCACATAGGTACGGTGTGTATCTCACCTTATATCTATTAGGGTGCTACTTTGGAGGTTGAAGCCTCCTTTAGATCACATAGGTACGGTGTGTATCTCACCTTATATCTATTAGGGTGCTACTTTGGAGGTTGAACCCTCCTTTAGATCACATATCTATTAGGGTGCTACTTTGGAGGTTGAAGCCTCCTTTAGATCACATATGTACGGTGTGTATCTCACCTTATATCTATTAGGGTGCTACTTTGGAGGTTGAAGCCTCCTTTAGATCACATATGTACGGTGTGTATCTCACCTTATATCTATTAGGGTGCTACTTTGGAGGTTGAAGCCTCCTTTAGATCACATATGTACGGTGTGTATCTCACCTTATATCTATTAGGGTGCTACTTTGGAGGTTGAACCCTCCTTTAGATCACATATCTATTAGGGTGCTACATATGTACGGTGTGTATCTCACCTTATATCTATTAGGGTGCTACTTTGGAGGTTGAACCCTCCTTTAGATCACATATCTATTAGGGTGCTACTTTGGAGGTTGAAGCCTCCTTTAGATCACATATGTACGGTGTGTATCTCACCTTATATCTATTAGGGTGCTACTTTGGAGGTTAAAGCCTCCTTTAGATCACATATGTACGGTGTGTATCTCACCTTATATCTATTAGGGTGCTACTTTGGAGGTTGAAGCCTCCTTTAGATCACATATGTACGGTGTGTATCTCACCTTATATCTATTAGGGTGCTACTTTGGAGGTTGAACCCTCCTTTAGATCACATATCTATTAGGGTGCTACATTGGAGGTTGAAGCCTCCTTTAGATCACATATGTACGGTGTGTATCTCACCTTATATCTATTAGGGTGCTACTTTGGAGGTTGAACCCTCCTTTAGATCACATATGTACGGTGTGTATCTCACCTTATATCTATTAGGGTGCTACTTTGGAGGTTGAACCCTCCTTTAGATCACATAGGTACGATGTGTATCTCACCTTATATCTATTAGGGTGCTACTTTGGAGGTTGAACCCTCCTTTAAATCACATAGGTACGATGTGTATCTCACCTTATATCTATTAGGGTGCTACTTTGGAGGTTGAACCCTCCTTTAGATCACATATCTATTAGGGTGCTACTTTGGAGGTTGAACCCTCTTTTAGATCACATATCTATTAGGGTGCTACTTTGGAGGTTGAACCCTCCTTTAGATCACATATCTATTAGGGTGCTACTTTGGAGGTTGAAGCCTCCTTTAGATCACATATCTATTAGGGTGCTACTTTGGAGGTTGAACCCTCCTTTAGATCACATATCTATTAGGGTGCTACTTTGGAGGTTGAACCCTCCTTTAGATCACATATGTACGGTGTGTATCTCACCTTATATCTATTAGGGTGCTACTTTGGAGGTTGAAGCCTCCTTTAGATCACATAGGTACGGTGTGTATCTCACCTTATATCTATTAGGGTGCTACTTTGGAGGTTGAAGCCTCCTTTAGATCACATAGGTACGGTGTGTATCTCACCTTATATCTATTAGGGTGCTACTTTGGAGGTTGAAGCCTCCTTTAGATCACATAGGTACGGTGTGTATCTCACTTTATATCTATTAGGGTGCTACTTTGGAGGTTGAACCCTCCTTTAGATCACATAGGTACGATGTGTATCTCACCTTATATCTATTAGGGTGCTACTTTGGAGGTTGAACCCTCCTTTAGATCACATATGTACGGTGTGTATCTCATATCTAATAAATCTAACGAAAATGTCACTTGCAGTGTAGGTGAACAATAGCAAATCATAATAATCTAATTTCAAACTAATTATTGGTTTTGCGAGCGTAGTATTGTAGACCAAATGTACGTAAATTGTATTAAAAGTAACCGGAAAAACATTACTCCATTATTATTTACATTTGTACGAATCTATTAGGGTGCTATTTTGGAGGTTGAAGCCTCCTTTAGATCACATAGGTACGGTGTGTATCTCACTTTATATCTATTAGGGTGCTACTTTGGAGGTTGAACCCTCCTTTAGATCACATATGTACGGTGTGTATCCCACCTTATATCTATTAGGGTGCTATTTTGGAGGTTGAAGCCTCCTTTAGATCACATAGGTACGGTGTGTATCTCACTTTATATCTATTAGGGTGCTACTTTGGAGGTTGAACCCTCCTTTAGATCACATATGTACGGTGTGTATCTCACCTTATATCTATTAGGGTGCTACTTTGGAGGTTGAAGCCTCCTTTAGATCACATATCTATTAGGGTGCTACTTTGGAGGTTGAAGCCTCCTTTAGATCACATATCTTTTAGGGTGCTACTTTGGAGGTTGAACCCTCCTTTAGATCACATAGATACGGTGTGTATCTCACCTAATATCTATTAGGGTGCTAGTTTGGAGGTTGAACCCTCCTTTAGATCACATAGGTACGGTGTGTATCTCACTTTATATCTATTAGGGTGCTACTTTGGAGGTTGAACCCTCCTTTAGATCACATAGGTACGGTGTGTATCTCACTTTATATCTATTAGGGTGCTAGTTTGGAGGTTGAACCCTCCTTTAGATCACATAGGTACGGTGTGTATCTCACCTTATATCTATTAGGGTGCTAGTTTGGAGGTTGAACCCTTCTTTAGATCACATAGGTACGGTGTGTATCTCACCTTATATCTATTAGGGTGCTACTTTGGAGGTTGAACCCTCCTTTAGATCACATAGGTACGGTGTGTATCTCACCTTATATCTATTAGGGTGCTAGTTTGGAGGTTGAACCCTCCTTTAGATCACATAGGTACGGTGTGTATCTCACCTTATATCTATTAGGGTGCTAGTTTGGAGGTTGAACCCTCCTTTAGATCACATAGGTACGGTGTGTATTGCTCACCTTATATCCCATTCAACCACATGACTGTTCCATGACGTAAGGCTGCCTTGTAAATAATATCTTCACATTTATCACATGTGACTGGCTTTTGGTCTAACAACGGTCTGAAAAAACGTATATCGTGGATTTTGACCTACTCTACCTCCCATTCAATATATACGATAATCTTAAAGTGCACTGACATCAATTGCCCTGTGTTCTGGTTGTAATGCTTATAAAAAGGGCTTATAAAGAACCCCTTTATAGTTTAAGACACACATTTGAATAAGGTTATTTGTACTATTTTTAAAATTCAAATTAAAGCTAATTTGAAGCAAATTAAAGCCGGTTTATAGCCATACAGCTAAAGTTATCAAGTTTTTAGAAAGTAAAACACCCTTGAAATTAGTCTTTTAAATCCCTAACTGTGAATCAGACTAATTGATGCCCCCTTAAAGCTTTCCAGAGAGAGTTTGCTGATTATCTGGACTTCATTAAATTGTACAATATATTTTTGAATGTTTGTGGGACTGTACTCATCTCTGTGACGGAAAATCAATATTTAAACACCAAGACACATGTGATTGTACTTTGTAGTTTTTATCAATAAAAATGCTATATATGTTACAGTTTTTATCCATTTTTCCATTTTAAATATTTTCTTCTAATTTTAATAGATTACAATGAAATTCGTTCTATTTATATGTATATTAGAAAAAGAAAATTCTCCGAATTTGACCTTAACTTTCGTACTTATATACAACATGGATGCAGTTTGAATATGTACTACATTGCAATTGAACTAAGTTGCATAGAATGTTCAACCCTTGAACATTAAAGCTATAATTTATTAAACATAACAAAAGAACCTCCCTTAAAGAAACATGCAATTGCTTTTCACATTTAGGGGATTAACGATAGGACATATATATATCGTAGACGCCTGCTTCGCCTGTCATAATATTGAGTTTCGATTGCATAATTGACATGTTCAGCAAACTTTCAGATTACACTGTATCCAATTTAGAACATCTGATGTTTTGTATAATTTACTACTGTACTCATTTATTTTTTATTAAAAAAACTTTAGCCTAACACAATTTTATTATAATTGTTTTTATTTAATAACTTTTAATCAAATAAATCAATAAATTAATATAGCTCCATAAGAATATGGAGCTATATTAATTTATTGTCCATAAAACATGGGAATTTTGGAGGCCAGTGGGACGGAGTCCTGAGTTCGAAGAGGAAATCATATTTTTAGTAAACCTCTAGGAGCCAAGATAAACCTACGTGCAAAATATCAAGTCAATTGGACGTATTGTTTTGGAGAAATAGTTAGTTATTAGTGGTAAATGGCTTTTATTTTTATAAATATATACATACAAATAAAAGCATATATTAAATTTCCGATTGAAATCAGTGTGTTCCTTAGATAAAAAAGTTTCAAAGTCTATATAAATATATAAGTCTGTTTTTAGAGGGCACAAAGTACTATATTTGACTCGGAATCGATAAAATATTGTGTTTCTCGCAAAGTTTAGTCATGTCCTATGATTTGGCTATGCATGCCTTGAAACAAAGATTTAATTTTCCGATTGAAAATAGTTTGTTTTCTTAGATAACAAAGTTTTATAGCCTAGAAAAATCTGTAAGTTTACTTTTAGAGGGCACAAAGTAAGGTAATTGACTAAGAATCAGTGAAATATATTGTTTCTAGCCATGGTTAGCCATGTCCTTTGTCCTGTATATACATGTTTACATATTAAATTTTATATTATCCCATTTAATATAGTATTTTCTCCTAGGTTACAAAGTTTCACAGTCTAAAAAAAAATTTAAGTCTACTCATAGAGGCCGTAAATTACCCAATTTGATTTTCACGCACAAATTGAAAATCTAGCTCTACCTAAGGACGAAGGAGGTGAGATAGAGCAAAAAGTCATAGAGCCAAAGTTGCAGATCGTCTCAAATCAGGTACAGAAAATAGTGTTAGTGTTGTTGTAGAACCGTTCATTTAGTCGCTACAGTCCAATTAGAGAAACACTGGGTTATGTGAATAAAAACTAGCATTTGCTACCAGCATTTACTATGTAAAGTAAGTATTTGCTCAAATCGATGTGGATGAAGAAATTGAGAAAATACTTGCAATTTATAGTACTTTCTATAAATTCTTAAGCACTTACTAGGGGTAGTAAGTGCTACGCCCTAGCATATGCTAGATTTTATATCTTGTCTCGCCCCATCTCCCTCCACTAGAACTAACTTCCTGCCTGCTCAACCTTTCACCTGAACATACTTCTCACGTAAATGATTTTTTTCTCAACCAACCACGATGTCTTTTTGTCGGATGAGGGATGAATGAAAAAAATTAATTATATATAAAATTTATCCATATGCACCTCTTCATACTAACCACAAAAACTTCTTTTTAGCTGTAGTATCCCTTTCAGTAAAACTGGTTTGACGTATAAACTTATATACATCTGTATTCTGAGCAACTACTGGTTAAAGTGATTTAAAACAATCGAATTTTATTCTTAGAAATGGATTTGTATGAAAAAAGACTACCTGTGTATTTTCCATATAATGCGAGTGCACGCTCATCTAATGCGAGTGTGTGAGTACACACTCATGTTAGACGTTAAAATTAAAAAAATTCCCTTGATATTTTACTTATTGTTATTTTACATTTAATTTTAATAAAATATAAACCTATGCCCAAAAACAAAACATAGATAAACAGCCACTAACTTATAAAATTTAATTTTCATTAAATCATATAAAGATAAAAAATGCTATGACCTATAAAAAAATCAATAATTTTTTAAATAAAAATGTTAAATTTAATTTTATAAAATAAATAATTATCTATGAATTTCTTCATTATGAAGTACATTTTATTCTATTTTAGATATAATGAATTTTCCCAAAATTTAAACTTCTTGGTTACTTACAGCTGAAATTAAATTTAGTTAATGATTAAAAAATTATATTTGTCTACAAACAAACTAAATTTTACAACAATTTTAATTACACAACGATTAAAAAATTTCCATTTAAAGGGGCAAATTTTTATAATTATTCCTCTATTGATACATTATTACCAATCCATAATTCTTTATAGCTATAAAAATCTACGAACCCATGTGGTATAGTGGGAAAACTAAAGTCATCTGATAATTTCTAAACATCATTATTTATCAAATAATTGATGAAAACAAAGACAACAAAAAGTGAATGAGAGTAAAGGTATAATACATCCGTAAGGTTTCTGGGTTTGATTAAAAGGGATAATCCATGTTATAAACAGAGGACTCAGGATGAGAGGCAATAAATGCTAGGAAAACATCTAGCATGCCCCAGTCCAGCTTGAAAATAATCTAGTAAATACTAGAGATAAGGGGTTTTATTCACATCGATTTTCAAGCATTTACTAGCGGTCCGAAAATGCCAAGAACTTACTACCACTAGTAAATGCTATCCCTTTTATTCACTCCAAACATAGCATTTACTTAGAAAATTACAAGTTCTAGTAAATACTAGTATTAATTCACATGATCCCATGATTTTTTATTTAAAATTGTTGGCACTAAAAAGGCTGTAATTTTTTTTTTTTTTTTTTTTTTTACATTTACAAAATAGGACCTTTGAGTCTACAGCACTTCAGCCTCGTAGGCTTAGTACTATTTTAGTTACAGCGATGAGTGGATGAGTCAGTGGTATTGGCATTCTATATGTATATATAACTATATTTAACTATTTTTAGGCAACCTCCCTGCTGTTATAATTATTTAAAGGTTTTGCAACTACGTTCTCATTGGTTTAAGAAACTAAGCAATTTTGTATCAAGCTCAATATTATAATTCGATATTGGTTTTGTGGCATTTTATTTTTATTAATGAGACGTTTGTTTAAATTGTTTTACAAGTCACTAATACGTTTTCTTGTCTTTAAAATTTATATACAAATCCTTGCGAGTCATACCCCTGATATTATAAGAAATTCAAGATTGCAAAAAAATTAATTTTTTATTAAATTGTGCCGTGTGTTGCACAAGAAGCTAGAATTTAAATTATATAATTGCAATGATATAAAATATATAATACCACCCCTAAACTTTATGAGTACCCTTTATAATTAAACTGTATGAAAATAATTGTAACGTTTGACTTTACTGGAAATGCATATTTTTGTAAAACCCTACTATAGATACACCACGATAAAGTGAATATTTAGTCTTTAAAAACTTGCATTAATGTACTGGTGAATATTAATTATATTATCTCAAGGAGCAAACTTATATTCGTTTAATCCTACAGGATTATCAAAGTTGAAATAAAGTAAAGACTTTAATAATACTTGTATAGAGTTAGCTGAGTTGAGAGGAGAGGAATTAAGACTCGAAATTATAGCAAGTACATTTTTAAAAACATTCCTACTTTCAACTCTTAATGTAAAAATAAGTTGTGTTTATAGTAAATATTAACAAATTACAAAAAATTTGCTTCATTAAAACTATCATTGTTTTATTTTAAACATGTTCATGAATTAATATAATTTATAAGGATTTCAAAATAAAATATAGTTTGAAATGAATTAACGACGGGAATAATTACGTGTAAATAAGTGATGAAAATATAACTAACATGCTTTAGGATAGAGTATTCATTAAAATTCTGGGAAAAAAACATTTTCTTTACATTACATAGAATATTAAATATTCTAATCGGCAAAATATATTTATTTTACATTACACTAGGCTAAATATTAAAATTATTAAAAAAGCCCAAAATTATGTCAGGTTTAATAATCTGTCTAAACTTTTTGGAATATATAAATTTATAAAGCTGTCACCATATATTGCTGACTGAGGTGCATCAGGTTCTGTTTGGGTATAAAGAATATTCATTAGGAACCATTCTAACTAAATAAAATAATAATATTCTCTAAAAATACAACATATAAAAAAAATTCACTAAGCTGTGTACGCTATGTTAGTCCATGAATGTAATAAATACACCCACTGATAATAAAGATGAGAAAAAAGCAAAATAGTATACATTCCATCTGTTGTTATTTTTAATATCATTTAAGTAAGAAATTCAAATGCTTTTTTTATTCCTTTTCACCTAATATAATGTATACGGGTGTTTCAAAACTCTCTACCAACCTTTTGAGGTATTGATTCTTGGCTAAGAGTGAATCTAAATATCACATTTAAATCATCCGCAATTTCTCAGTTAGTCACAAATCCGACATTTTTTTTTATTTTTTTTTCTAAAAAATCGTAAATTGTAAAATTTTTAAATTTGTTACACATTTTAATATTAGTAAGGCCAACTTACGTAAACAAAATACAAATTTTATAAGGTAGGAATTCAAAAAGGCGGTCATCCAAAATTTTAAAATAAGAACAACTTTTAAAATTATTGTCCTATAACACCTTTACTCTTATAACTTTCTTAGGCAATGCAGACAATTCATAGGCAAAGCTAACGAGGTCCTATTTATTTAGATCAAATAAACATAAACGTGGTATGACACTTTTTGTGTTGTGCAGTGGATTGTACAAGTCAATTTACACGGTCAATACAGCGATGTCACAATCACATAACCCCTCATAGTGATTTTTATAAGTTAGTACAAATATATTTTCTCTTTAAAAATAAGAATATTATATTAAAAAACTTATTTTTTCCCCATAAACTATTTCTATATATTCGTTACATTCACCAATGAAAATACAAAACGAATTAATTGAAACTTGATTTGTATTAACAAAACTATAATAAATTTTAAATAAGTTAGTAAATATTGAATAAATTGAAACTTATTTAGCTAACTAATTAACTTATAAAATCATTTTTAGGGGTTATGTGATTTCCACATTGTTGTATTGGCTGCGTACATTGACCTGCACCATCTGCCGCACACCACAAAAAGTGTCATACCTCGTTTATCTTTTATCGTTAGATTTGACTTTAAATTTAAAAAAAAAAGTTATATTAGTAAAAGTGTTATACGACTATGATTTTAAAAGTTGTTCTTGTTTGAACATTTTGGATGGCCGCCATTTTGAATTCCTAATGTATAAAATGTTGAATTATTTTTCGTAGGTTGAGGTGTATACAACCTTACTATTATAAGGGTGTATACAAAAATTAACAATTTGACAATTTACGGCTTTTTATAAAAACAATAATTTATGAAAAAACAAAATGGTGGCTCTTGGAGTAACTGAGAACTCTCGGATGGTTTAAATGTGATTTAGATTCGCTCTTAGCCCAGAATCAGTACCTCAAAAGATTTGTATTGAGTTTATAAACACCCTGCATACCATATATACTAAACGTAAATGTATTTCCCTTTGTAGCCTCTGATGACAATATACTGTTAGGGATATTAAAACGCACAAATGAGAAAATAACTTATACAAAATTTAAGTAATTATGAAAGCCACATTTTACAAACACCAATTACCTCTGGATTATGATTGGTTCATTATATACAATAATAATTTTGTAACACAATACAGTTTAATTAGAACATCTTACAATGGAATTTTTATTGTACAGCTATATTCGTTTAATAATACTTTAGTTTTTCGGTAACATTTATTGGTAAATATTCGAAATAGTATGTGGACACAACATTTCGAAATTGACAGTCCCTGACTCACTATTACCCAGCAATGACCACGTATTGCTCCTGTGAGACAGTGTGGTGTTATTGACTGGACCCGCAGTATTGACGTGATACCCTCTATCCACAAAGTTCCACTGTTATAGACATGGGAAGCGATAAAAGAACTGTAAAAGCAGTTTTTTTTAGGAACCTCTGTTTTATATATATTATTATAAAAAAAACTCATTAAAGTACGTAGAACTATTTTTAAAATAATTTGATTAACTTTTGCCTATAATTATTAAATTTTTTTTCACGAATGATCTCTACTGCTTTCAAACATAAATCAAATCCAACTGTAAATAGCAATGCATCTTGAAATACAAAAGGCTTATCACGTGACTCATGTAAAATCAGCTTCGAGGTGTTTGTATACACAGTGCTATAAATTGAATAAAGATCCTCTTTTTCGTACTACAGAAAAATTATATAAAAAATGGTTCTTGAAAAACATGCAGATACTGACTTATTGAGGCTTACACAATATATACTATTATGCAAAAATATAAACAAAATGCAGCGTATTAAAACGTTTCTACTAGACAGAAACTTTAATGTAAAGGTGATATTTTGTAAATGAGTGGTATCAAATAAACAATATATGAATAGAATATCATGAAAATTTACGAGGGACCAAATCTAAATTAACTAAAAGTTTATGTAAAGTAATAGATCAAAAGCAGAAAATATAATGCAAGATGACAGAAAAATTAGTAAATTGAAAATAAAAAAATGATTATATTCATGTACAGTAAAGATTAAAGGGTGAATAATCGGTGTAACTATGTCTAGAAAAGAAATTGAAATGAATTTTAAGAAATTAACTAGGTTTGGTTAAAAGTTAACAGGTTGTCAAGAGTGTTAATAGTAATTTATGTGATTAATACTTACACGTAACTGATAATTATGATAAAAGACATATTTTTGAGGATAATATAAATATATTATATAAAATATATATCTTTAAAATTTAAAACGAAACAAAATTGAAAGGTATTATATAGTTTAAGTTGTAAGTTTTGACCATTCAATTGTCTTTCACTTTTTTATATGGATGGTTTCGTTCTTTCTTTCTCAACTAGATATAGACGGTAAAATATTGTTTCTATGTGTATTTATTTTATTTATTACAAATAGGTTATTACAATCACATTTAATAAGTAGATAGATTGATAGATAGGCCTAGTAATAGATATATTGGACATATACGAGGTAAAGATGAAGCCATAAGTGAACTTCAGAAGTTAAAGATAAAGTGAGAAAACAGGCCTGGGTAATGAGGCAGAATGAGGATAACGTTGTCATGTCAGCACTTTATCTTGTTTTAAACTTTATACTCTTTGAAACATGCAAGTACCATTTCGTTCCTTGTACATTGCTAGCATAAGTTATAATAAGATATACAAAAAATACTTGTGTTTTATAATTTAAAAAATAATTTTAATAATATATAATTTCAGCAGATACATTTTTATATATGAGAAAAATAAAAAAATATAAGAATTTTAACTATTTAAAAACCACATATTACAAATTCTTTCATATGATTAAAATTAAGTATTTGCACTAACTATGTCTATGTAAGAAGAAATCTGTCTGCTATAACACTACTTTCTCGCCACGACAAAAATGTTACACAAGTATAAGTACAATAAACATACATTGTACAATCTTGTGATATTTAAGGAATACAAAATAGTCTCCAGCTTTATCTACTGAGGCATATTGTTACATCTTACATTGTTCTAACCCTACACATATTCGTCGACCCTCTGGTACTTCACCACCCAAGGTAATCAATATTATAGTGTAGCACTGTCATCTCCCTGCCAACTCCTTACGCCCTGTGTAGTGTGCTCAGGAGTGAATAGTTGAAGAAACCCCACGAAAAAAAAATTACATTTTATTTTTATTTTGCTAACCTCGTGACACTACACAGTATGTACAGTCAGACCAGGTTAAGAACGGACTTGGACAATTCCGTGTTTGTTTTTAGTGTAAACATCATTTGTTTTTTAAGTAACATTTTTGTCATATTAAATAAGTGCCAACTTTATGTTTGTGCCTTACATTGAGTATTATTATCCATTCGTATAAATGACTGTTTATACTTAATAATTTAAATTTGCGCTGTATGTCATGTAAACATTGAAATGCAGTTTGGAATTAATAATATGTTTGTAGCCTTGCCTATACACAAACAGGTCTAACCACACGGAGATTAAGTGTATTTCCAACTTTTGTTTGTTTGTTGTTGTTGTTGTTCCAACGTGGTCAAAATCAGTAAACATATGCTTATAGGATTAAACATATGCTTTTGCTAATGTATATATTTTAGTTATATAGATAGTAATAATAATAATCTTTATTGCCTGGACAATATTTACAGTTGCATAGAAAAGGTTAACAAACATTGAAACATACATGCTCTGTTTTCAAA
Source organism: Stictocephala bisonia (assembly GCA_035578905.1). Classification (NCBI taxonomy): domain Eukaryota; kingdom Metazoa; phylum Arthropoda; class Insecta; order Hemiptera; family Membracidae; genus Stictocephala; species Stictocephala bisonia. The sequence goes on from JAQJVL010001273.1 coordinate 87,212, forward strand.
CATACAGCTCATTCATCACTTATTTATAAATTATTAAGAGGAAGTAAAGAATATTAAAATAATTGTTACAAGTGATCTCCAGACAAAACACTTACAAAAAACTGAGAGTTAAATATATTCTTACAAAAATTACATTCTTACAGTCTTACAAGTCACAGACATATTATCCTCTAGCGAGATCGGCTTCTAATCTCATTGAACATTAAGGAACTCACCCACCGAGTAAAATACCAGTTTAGCTAATGTCTTTTTCAGCCTGGATTTGCAATATAAATGAGAGCTCCCCACCCAAGTACTGTTAGGCAGCGTATTCAAAAATTTCACCCCCACTTGTGCTGGAAGACGAACATGTGCTACTATCCTGCGCTGATCAAGACGGTAGTTATCTCTGCCTCTGGTCATGTGATTATGTACATCGCGACCCTGTGTTAAAGTACATTTGGTTTTACCGAACCAGGTGTTCGGGTATGTAGAGACAAGGAAGAGTTAGGATATTTAATTCTTTGAACGCATCTCTTCACGACTCTCTTTTTCCTAGTCCTTTAATAAGTCTAATTACCTTTTTCTGTAAACAGAACAGTCTAGTGAACAAAGAGCACAACAACCCCCACTTCACAATTCCATAGGCCGTAATACACCATTATTAGAAGCTGTGTTTCATAGTATTTCTAAAGCTGTCTTAAGCCTCCTCATATGCCTGTGGACATCCCTGGGCAGACATGATTCACATCTTCCTTCCAGGTCAACCCTCTGTCGAGGAGTATTCTTTGGAATTTTATCGAAATTACCCCCTCAGTGGGCGAGTCGTCTATCATTACAGGAATAATGATTAAGGACTCATGTGGTCGTAAGCAAAACTGAATGAATTTAGATTTCGAAGATTTTTTTTTTTTAAGATTTATTCTACAAAAACTTTGAATGCATTTATTTAGTTCAACAAAAGCTTGTATCTCTAGCATTCCTAAATTTTTTGAGCTGAAACAGAGAGTTGTATCATCACCAAACAAGACCAAGCGTCCCTGATGCAATGATGACTATATGTCAGTGAGATAAGTGAGAAATAAAAGTGGGCTCAGAAATGTTCCCTGGGGGAGTCTGAATTAAAAATTTACGCTGTCCGATATTTGATTGGAAATTTGAACTACTTGTGTTCTGTTGCTGAGATACGACCCCAACCATTGTAAGACAAAACATCGGATACCATATTGATTCACCTATTCTAAAATAGTTGAGTGATCAACGCAGTCGAAGGTCTTGGAGAGATCAAGAAACACACCAAGATTGGGTCTATAACCCTCAAACCCTCAACAATCATGTCAGCTAGACTCTCGACCTCGTCTGCTATTGTTCTTCCACTTCTGAATACGAATTGTTTTTCAGAAAGTAGGTATTTATCCTCAAGGAACTGTGCCAAGCAGTCGAGGTAGAGTTTTTGAAAGATTTTACTAAATATGGGCACATTGCAATTGGTCTGTAGTTCTTGGTATCGCTGGGATCGTCCTTTTTATAGGTTGGTATAATCTTAGTCTTTTTCAGTGATTGGAGGAACTCTCCAGACTCAGACGACATGTTAGCCAGTAATACCAATGGGTGCAGAAGGTATTGGGCACATTTCTTGACAAGCCACATTGACAGGCCGTTCTAGTCAGTGGACCACTTCGGTGACAGCTTTCTTTTAACACTGACTATCTCCTCCCTAACTACAGATCAGTATTAAGGAATCAACCGACTGACGACTATTTTGTACTGTTGTCATGGTCCGCATTGTACCAATAGTTGGGCTCGTTACCTTTGAGAAATATCTGTTAAGTTAGCTACTGAAAGGGGATTACTGACTGCCTCGCTGTTCGATTATATCTCAATAGTTTGGTTAGCTTTCTGTGAAGTTTTATTTTCGTCAATTATTGACCAGGTGGGTTTTGAAAAATTCTTTGAGTTAAAAAGAGTTTTTGCAGTTTTTAACACCTTCCAATATGTTGCCTTATAATTTCAGTAAAACACCTTAAACTCGACATTATTTGTGGTAGCATTAACTTCGGAATAAAAATTCAAACGTTCTCTTTATACCGATATATCAGGTGTTATCCATTTTATTCCTTTTTTAATTTGTCTTTTTTCTTTTGTTTTAAAGGGGCAACATAAGTTTAAGTAATATGTTATTAATATTTTAAAAATGTACAATTTTGATTGGAACGTTCCAGGTTGAGTTAAGAAGTCACATTCCTCTTTTTCTAAGTTATTCATTAAAAGCTTTATGTTTTGGGGTCGAGTATCCCTTTGTTTGGTACTAACTTCTGGTATCTGTTTGGGTACGCTTCCATGAATGATTACCTCTTGGGACTAGTGGTCGGAGATAGCCATGTTGATTACTGTCAAGCTGACCCCCTTCATACTGGCTATTACGTTATCAATAGCCGTTTATGAGGTGGCTGTAACTCGGGTGGGTGAATTTGCACTCCAGATAAGGCGAAAAGAAGTGAGTGTTTCAGCGAACTGACGAATCATTGAATGATCGTGATTAAGTACATCTTTGTTAAAATCACCTATTATAATAAATAGCGATTTTTCTCGTTTAAGGCGCTCTAGTAAAGTCTCAAAGCCTAAAAAAATGTGTTTCCTTCTTTATTTTTGGAGAACGGGAAATTTCGACATTCATCAAATTTTGGATCCCCTTTACAAAAGCTGAATGCAATTTGCATCGAGATATTTTTCAGTAGATTGTGAAACATTTATGGGTAAATATTCAGTTCCAGATTTAGAAAAAAAATTAAACACCACCCCCTTAAAATGTTAACGACAAATCTAATTAGCTAGATTAAAATGTTTAAGGTTGCAAAATTTTAGTGTACTTTCTGTGAATCAGGTTTCAGTTACAATATAAACATCAGGATTTAGGTTATCAGTCAGGAGAGTATTTTGTGTTATTATCAAGTTATCAGTTCGTGCATTTTGTTTGTTGGTACCTGAGCATTTTTTTTGTGGATGACTTTAAGTTTTCAGATAGGGGCCACTACTTTCCTAGAGAGGCTATTGGAGGAAAATCTAAACAATTATTCTTTACATTACTTAAACTAATGGTACTAAGTAAAACATGTGAGTCAGGTGCACTTGATTCATAAAGCTTCGGTGTGTTATAGTTGTCCTTTTCCCTCATTTTACCACCAGAAGATTGAGACAATGGACGATCTCCTTTCACGGCTGCAGCGAAGGTGCTGACCTGAGGATCCCCAGATGTAGAAGTAGCCACTGCATTATTTCCTTTTGCTGTTGTGGTTTGAGGTTGAGTGGCTGTATTCGTAGCCGCAACACAAACCCCCGGAGCCGGAAGTGGTAGTGATTTGTTCAGAGTGTTAAGTCTCTCAGCTAGTAGATTTGCAAGAAGGCGCTTTCCTCCTATCCTAAGGTGGAGTCTGTGGCTCGTGAAGGATGCTCAGCCAATGGCGTTAAATTCAAAAACCTCAGCTCGTTCATATATGTTGCAGAGCCCATAGATAAAAATGATTGATGAATTCAATTTCATTGTCAATGGGGTGGCTAGCAGGTAAGTCAGGTAGTGTTGACACAAGAACGGTAGAGGATCTCGAAAACTGCCTTACCATTCGCTCCAGATGGCGGTAGATGACATTTGATCGTCCAGAATCCACATCGTTAGTACCAGAGATAAGGATGCCGCCCGCAGTCACCACCAAGAGATGAGGATTAGGGCGCATCATCCATTAACCCAGCTGCTGGCTTGCAGAAACCACTTATCTTTGAAACTTTGTCAACTCTTTCTGTAAGCAGTCCAGCAATGTGCCGAACGTGGTTGTCACCCATAATCTCTATATATTCAAACAGAATATGTATAGATAATGTATATTTTTACTATGGATATGATGAAAATTAAACTAAAACCTAAATTATATTGCTACTACAGCGGATTGTACTTTATATTTCAAATTAATATTATACTAGGAATTTATTCCCTAGTGTATTATTTATGTATTAAATTAAATCTGTTTTGTAATGGTGCGTGGTCTTCCGAAATGAATATCTGTCCATTAAAACTATATACACGTATAATACTGTACGTTTAAAACACGGCAAGTATTATACGGCAATGAATACACTTTGAATATTTCCTGAGTACAATTAATTTTGTATTCTTTGCTAGCCAACAATAGGCTTACTTAATACAAATAAGTATCGTTTATAATGATTGACCCGTATGATTACTAAGTAATTAGGCTTATATTGAATAATAGTTCGTAAAAAGTTTTGTACTTCCTAGAATATTTTCATTTAGGCAATCGTTGTAATTCTATACTAAATTAAATTAATTATTACTAAAGGGTGATGAATATTTACTGATGTTTAAGCACCTTAATTTAAGTATTATTTTAGAATTGTTTTTAATATAGACGTATATTTCTAACTAAAAGTTATATTAAAATATTAGAGTTATTTAAATTAAGCATTATAATGGTTCAAGGTTCATTATATTTATCCTTGTTAAGGTGTTGTGCTCGTTTATATATTCAAGGGACCTATAAATGTAATTCAGTTGTATAATATATGATTGTGTCTACAATTATCCTGAATTCTGTTAAATTAATCATTATAATCCGAATCAATAGTTGGAGTACTTCATCATTCAACAAAATTGAAACAAAATGAATTGTTATAAAACATTTAAATCAAAATTGTTATTTATTTGATGGCCACATGTATACAATTATATTTTAACTAAAGCACAGCATATTTAACTAAAGAAGTTTTTTGTCAGCTGCTGATTATTGATTCTTTGATAATATTAAGAAATTCATGTCATATTAATACATGTAAAAATAATCTGGCTCAAATCTAAATCCAAGCCATTTAAGACCTGCCTCACTGGTTCTATTTATATTGGCTAATCCCCAAGTAAAATGTCAACTACCCTACTTGGATACTCTGTAACTATGTGATCGATTTTTTGAATATACTCCCCACAGTCACATGACTGGTAAGTATCAATCCTCATTTATACTTCCAGTAGTTACATCTGCCCGTGCCACTTCGGAAGTAATTCAAAGAGTGAGGCTCATTCCCCCTACAGGTATTGAGAGATCAATAATAAGAAACGTATGTCGTGTATTGGGAGATTAATTTAATCTGCTCAACTAGAAAGTAGTACGTAGAACTAGGTTTCGATATTTTAAGCGAAATATTGTTCGGTTCTGACGTGTGAGAACCTGTGTGGTGGGGAGATAGAGGGCATTCAAGATTGTATTGCATTCTTTAAGTAACACCTTATCTTTGGAGGAGCTGAATAACACAGCACCGGGAGCTAAGGAAGTGATGTTGCTATGAGAGTACCACTTACAGCTCTCATGACCCTATTAAATTAGATATCAAGCGTTTTAGTTTTTACACTATTTAACAATACGGTAGCAGAGTAGTCAGCAGCTGATTAAACCAGTAGGACGGATGCGTTAGTTCACCACGTGTTGGCTATATAATGTAGTATTTTTGCACTGAATTTAGTTTTAGCTGCTATTTTTTTAAGATTGATATTAAACGTCAGTTATTGAAGTTATTAAAATAACCTTCTTCCAAAGTATATTATTTATAAAAAAGTGTCATTGATAAGATACAACGAAAGTAGTAATTATTATACTTGTATACAAATGTTAAATTAATATTATTAGTAAGTTTATAATTTATGTGAAGTTTCAAACTAAAATTATTTATATTAGATCAGAAACTCCATATATGCATCTCTTTACCTTGTTTTTTATATGATTTTGATGGATATAAACATTAGTTTCGTGTTTATGAATGCACATCAGAACATTTTTGAACTCCAGACATCTAGGGCTCACACCAAAATTATTTACATAATACGGTTAGGTAAAGAAATATTACAAACATACTATAAAATATTTTGCTGTTGAACTACAAAAAATAATGTTATACACTGTCAATAAACTTATGATGATAAATCAATAAGTTACGGAGGAAAATAGTTTTCTTACAAAGTAGTTATTTTAATGATTCTCATTCATCGGCAGGGTTGGACGTACAAACTTTTGGATGAATCATTCGGCATGATTGAATTTTGAAATTACGTGTTAAGTTATTGTTGTAAGTGTAGAAAACTAAATGTATACAATTGTATTTTTTTAAATATGAACACTGTTCAAAGAATCAATATTCCATTAGCAAGGTATTGAAAAAGTAGCAATGGGCCGATAAATTCACACCCACACTACGTGCCTTTTTCGTGTAAACAAAGAACTTTCATTAGGCACAAAAAAAACCGATAGTTTCGTGCTTCCTAGTAGAATACATTTAGGGCAACTAATCAATTTTGGTAGATTTCCTTTATTAAACTGAACTATGATTCAACTGAAACTTAATTGATCGGTAGCTTAGTTGGTTCAATCCCAGCTTCATAAGCTAAAGGTTCTCAGTTTGATCCCAATCAGAGTCATAATACATTTTGAGAAGGATCAGCTGATAACCACCGGCTGTTCATTTGTCATTGGGCTATTAATTAATGACACTTTCTAAGGAATAGTCGGTCGTAATTTGTAACAATGACCACATTCACCCATCTACACTCATCACACTCATTCGAAATCTATATTCACCCATATTTTGATGATCGGCGTCTTATGAATAAATAAATAAATAAATATATAAAACTGAAAAATCTTAATTGTGATGTTCTGTTACCTATAGGTAAATAAAAGTGACGCTTGAATTTATTACAAAGATAAGGCTTGACTTTCCTTACACAACAATCGTTCCAATTTGTTTTCCGTGCGTGAAACAAATTGTCCCTGTTGGCTCGACCAGATCCCCTTTGTACATCCCTTCCGACTATATAACATATAGTGTGAGGTTTTCTCTATCTTCGAACTTCATTCATATCACATTTTATTTCAAAATAAATTTTTTTTAACATAAAATGGTGAAAATGTCGGCGATTAGTAAGCCACAACAACCAAATTTGATAAAATAATAATTTGTTCAATTTATTTACCGGAATTAATTTACTATTGTCTTTAGTAAACGATTGCATAGTTACTTTTTTAGGTATCGTATTACTAAATTCATCTAAAATGAAACAAGTTCTTTTAAAAGAGCATACTGAAGTAAATAAAAATCAGAAATTAGATTGTCTGAGTAAAATACTTTAGTGTCCCAAAAGTCAACGACCAAATTTCACAAGGTTTTTATTTGAACTATTTACAACAACAAAAGTTATATTATTATGTATCTTATTCCTATTAAATCACTATTAATACGGTGTTTATTTTTTTTGAAAATATGCGTATTGCAATGCTATTTATAAATTTAAGGCAGTAAATGAGGTATGTATGACCTTCGAATTTGTATGCTATATGGAAATGAGTAGTAATTTTGAGAATAAGAGGTTTTGAGCAGTTTTATAGTGAAGATAGCTTAAATGATAAGTTTCTAAATTATTTGATTTTAATTAAAAAGGAATTAGTAAAGATTTAAAATAAGTTCTTTTCAACAAAAGTTTTAGCTTTATAAATTCCCTTACACTTTACAAACTGACCTCTTTATTTCAGATATTAATAATGGTAACTAATTATAAGATTTGTAAAATGTTTTTTAGTTTTAATTCACATTTATAAGTTAGTACATATTTTTTTTAATATACATTTTTTTAAACACTAAATCAGTAAAGTAAATCCTATTTTTACACGAATAATGGTCTGAAATATACAAAAAATACATTTAAATTAAGTAAAATAGGTTTTATATTCATTACAGGTGATTTGATTTAAAATTCAAGATTATTTATTTGGGTTTGTTCCCAGCATTGATAATCAGTTTGGAAAAATCACACTGTCACAGCTGATGTTTCTAAAACAAATGTTCCATTGTTGGTTAGTTAAACGATGTACCATGTACTTTTGATGATATTTCGTTGATCAATATTATTATTGCATCAGTTATTTTGTGATTCATTTCTAAATTAATACAATATTTTTTTATACATTTCTTTAACTGTTTTATGTTGAATTCTGTTCTTGCCATACTGTGACCTGTAACATACTGATATACATTTTTGGACAGTTTCGTTGAGGTAAATACAAATGCTGTTGTAAGGTAGTACAGAGTTCGGTATCCAAACAGAGAGTGTTACTGGCAACATGGAATATTTTTGAATGATGGCAAGGTTCCAGTAAAATCTGAGAGATTAGATAATAGGTAGGCCCCGTATTCAAATTGATAATGCAATGCTATTAAATATGGTAGAACATGACACAAACACAAATCCAGACAGTCTGGCATATCAAAAACATCAGTTCACAAGTGTCTGAAAAGAAACCAATCACACCCTTATCATGTACAACGTGTTGAAGCTCCTCTGCTTACATATTCTGCTAAGAGAGTGAACTTTTGCAGAAGGATGCTTATAAGAAGTTTTTGAACAAGATTTTGAGGGTTGACAAACTTGTTTCAAAAGGATGGGTATTTACATAATTCATAACACATTACAGGGCGTTTGAAAATCAGATAATTCTAAAGAGATAATTACTTTCACCACCAATGTGGAATTAATAAATTGACTGGTTTTGTTGAAGGAAAGTTCAATGGGCCATTTCAGTTACCAGGTAAGTTTAATCATACAAATTATTCTAGATTTCTTACAATCTTAGAGAAATCCTTGAGAATAAAGCACCTGAAAATTGTCCAAATATTTGGTATCATTGTAATGGTGCTCTAACTCATTATACTCCAGAGGTTAGTCTATATCTTAATATGGAATTTTCTGATCGATGGGCTGGAGAACGAGGAACAATACAGAGGCCACCATGATTCCCTGATCGATGGGCTGGAGAACGAGGAACTATACATAGGCCACCAAGATTCCCTGGTCGATAGGCTGGAGAACGAGGAACAATACAGAGGCCATCATGATTCCCTAATCGATGGACTCGAGAACGAGAAACAATACAGAGGCCACCATGATTCCCTGATCGATAGGCTGGAGAACGAGGAACAATACAGAGGCCACCATGATTCCCTGATCGATAGGCTGGAGAACGAGGAACAATACATAGGCCACCATGATTCCCTGATCGATAGGCTGGAGAACGAGGAACAATACAGAGGCCACCATGATTCCCTGATCTATGGACTGAAGAACGAGGAACAATACAGAAGCCACCATGATCCCCTGATAGCTGGACTGGAGAGCAAGGAACAATACAGAGGCCACCATCATTCCCTGATCGATGGACTGGAGTACAAGGAACAATACATAGGCCACCACGATCCCCTGATAGATAGACTGGAGAACGAGGAACAATACAGAGGCCACCATGATCCCCTGATCGATGGGCTGGAGAACAAGGAACAATATAGAGGCCACCACGATCCCCTGATTGATGGACTGGAGAACAAGGAACACTACAGAGGCCACCACGATCCCCTGATCGATGGACTGGAGAACAAAGAACAATACAGAGGCCACCATGATCCCCTGATCTAACACAACAGAATTATTTTTGTGGGGGTACTATAAGCAGTAATGTTTTTGTACACATTTTCACTAAGAAATAAACTGTCCTTACATTCATTAAAGATTCATTTTATTCGACGTTGTTATAAGAGGTTATTGACCGCATCAGAGAGAAGGCTCGAAATTCTGAACATTTGTTATAAGAGGTAAGTGGCATATTTATTGGCATAGTGTCGTCTGTGAATTTATTTAATCTATCTTTTGACTTTGTAATTTAAATCAGATAACTGGAATGAAAAATATTTTTAACAGGGAAATATCTTTTATTCTCTATTTTAGTACACTAGTCATGTTGAAATAACATTTATTTAATGTTTTGCTATTTTAAAATAAGTTGTAAAAAAAAAAAAAAAAATTACTAACTTATAAAATTTATTAAAACTGTGACAGAGATCTTATTGTGTAATAATATATTCAAAATCTTTAATAAAAAGAAAAGTTATTAAATTACATTGGCTCTTTATAAAGTTAAATCTGAAACATAAGAACGTTTTTGAAATTACTATCAATTTTATTTTAGTTAAAACAAATAACTTTGACCATTATTATTAAAGTTATGTATATTATGAAACTCCTCAACACGTAATATTATAATAATCATCACTTATTTCCATATATCATAAACACTTAAAGGTTCTGCATACATTATTTCTTACCCTTAATATAAGTAGTATTTTATACACACATTATGAAAAAATATTAAACACCCCAATACATGTAATTTATTATGAATTCGGTGTATACTAGCATATTTTTCTTTTTGTAAATATTCCAAATAATAACCTCATGAAGTTTGGTCTTCATTTTTTGAAACACCATGTACATTACAAAATATGAAATTTCTTTCGATCTTGCTAAGAAATGTTCTAAAGACGTTCACTGAAAATTGCAACAATTTCTTTGATCTTAAATGTTATGGTGTGGAGTATGAGGTATTTAGAGAGACTAGGAATTATATTATATTATGATTAAAACCATGATTTAGGACTATTATAAAACTTTTTAAGTAGAGAATAATTAATCGAACGAGAAAGTTATTGTATACCTATAGTTGTATACCTACTTTCTTCACTTTATATAATGACATTATATAAAGTGAAGAAAGTAAGAACATTTTATAAAATATCAGATCATTTATTTAACTAGGAAATATCACTGACGAATTAATTCGAAACACCTATTAGAAAATAATACCATCTTTGAAAAAAAAATATATATATATATAAAGAGGATTAAATCAATTTCATTAAAAAAATCAACTAAAATAAACAATTAATTCTTTATTATTATAAGGTATAAAAAGAATAATTATACTTTGTAGTTAGTCCTTAGGAGTTGAACTTAATATTTGAAAATTAAGTAAAACGTTGTATGAATATAGTTCATCTGCAACATGTTGCCAATATAACAGTATGAAACCACATCAGGCTGACCTGTGTAATACATGCTTGCTATCAAAGCGGACACACTGAACCCATTGTTGTGGTGCATTGCCACTTGTGTTGAGCAAATTGTTATAGTGTTTGAGTTTTCATCAGTCCCCTGTTTATAATAATAATAGTGTGAATATTAAAATTATATTATTAACATTTAACATGGAATGACACTAGTCACGTTGGTTGTGATTATCTAGAAACAGAAAAAATGTAAGTTATGTAAACCATTAATAAACGTATATGAAATATGTCAATGTTACCATGTATAAACGTGTTTAAATTAATTGTACATTTAGTCTTATCACGTTAACCACATAAATACTTATGGAATTCATTAATATAAGTAATGCATTATAGGTTTTTAAGATTATATTTATATTAGGATTTAATACAAAAAAATACTGCAAAGTGAATCTAGTGTAGTTCTAGAGATAACTACAGCAACACATTAAAAAAAAATATACGAACTAAATTCTCACTCACACTTCTTCGATATATAATGATAATTAATGAGCTATCCACAGATTTTACAGATTGTTTAAGTATCACCTTATTTCATTTTCTTTAAGAAAAATTCTGGTTCGCTTTTAACTGGACACATTAATTACAGGCAGTAAAAGTATTATCTTTTTGCTTTAATTAATAATATAAAAACATTAAGAAGTAAATTATAACATTTACAGTAAATATGGCTCATTTAACACTTGCATCCAACCCGTATTTTTTATCTTTGTTTATTTAATTTTTAAGGGTACAAATGCTATAGATTTTAGTTCAACTGGGAATCGTTAGACGCATTAAACGCTTTTTTAGTATTACACTATAGAAAAAAGTTTTCTTGTCCAATGTTGTTGAAGACTTTTGATAATTTATGACAACTCTACAGTATTTCTTATTTCAAAAACGCATAATGATATTTAGTACAATTCTTTTATCATATTATTAACATATGGGAATATAGTTTCCTTTTGAATTCATACAGTAATATATTTGCTTTTTTTGTATTTAAGTAAGAGTACGTTTGATAACAATTAAAAGAATGAGTCTGTATTTTTTTGAATATAGAATTAATAGTATAAATGTTTTCTTCAATTTATAAACATGTAAAGGTAATTTATATAAGTTTTTAGAAGCAACTTGAGGACACCGTCTACGTAACAGGCAAACATGTACAAGCTAACGTATTGCACAACAGTGTTTCCATATTAAATGCAAAGGAACCAGATCATTGGACAAAACCAGCAGAGTACAAATCATCCATTCTTACTATGGACCACTTGGCTTGTACATACAGGAGTGGCCATGTCGGTCAATATCACTGTACGTGCATGGGTAGTAAATAAATGGCTCCTTCTAAGGGAAAACAGACTTTAGTTGCTAAGAAATAAAATTCGTTTATCCTCACTTCTCACAATCATTCACAATTAACAATCGCATTGTGGTTTAATATACCTCTCTTGTGGTTTTGTAGCCATACATTTAAGATTTAGTGTTTTTATGCAAAAATAAAACAAATTTTATTGGAAATGTAATGCCAATATAATATTTTACATACTGTACTTTTTTATAACTGTAAATTTTATTCATGACAGTGAACATTTATTAGATACTTATAATTTGTTGTAGTTTATTGATAATTAGTTATTATAACGCATACGTTATGGATATATTACAATCCTAACAAAACAGGATATACTCCAATACAATCTATACGTATTCCTAGATTTTAAATAGCTGAATCTTCGTTTATTTTAAAACATTATTTACATCTCCATGTTTGTTAAGTTGCCAAAATGTAAATATATTTTTTTTAAATTACAAGATATCTATATATTAACCTATGTGAATGTGTACAAAACTGTATAATAGTAGCTGTATTGATGGCTTTATGAAGTTGGACATGATTATAAATGTGTATTAAAATTAAAATTATGTTAATTTTACACAATTTTATATGCTTTCACAGCATATTCTTAGTTTTAATATGTTATTGTAAAATATGATCAATGTATGGATTACCGTTTACAAAACAATTCTATTTAAAAATGTACATTAAATTTCTATATTTTAAATGCATCTAATTATTAATAAATTCTAAAATATTTAGCTTATATGTTTGATAAGCGTATCTGGACTTTCCTAATACATATAGGTTGAATATAAACCGACTGATAAAATATATTTTTTTATACTATATTTCATAATTTTACTGTATATTTGCATATTATTATAAAACAAAATTTAAACTAAAACCAAGCATTAAGTGAGTACAATCCCAGAAAAGTCCAGAAAGAGTTATAACATCATTATGTTTGTTATAACATCACCTTACAATATTGTTTGAGTAATGTAATTTCACAAATACAGGTTAATTTAGATTATTTATTGTGTTTGTTTTGTAATTTAATCATTTATTCTAACGGGTTTCTCTTGGAAGAAAAGGTGCAATGAAAGGGACTATTTACCATAATTACACAGCCTAGATAAACATTGACCCAGAAACGGGCAATCTACCAAGTAATGTACCGGGTCTTTAGACCGGTACATTTCGTTTTTTCATCGTAGTCTGCCGGGCTGCCTGAGTTTCGCTTGTGCCCAGCGTTTCGCGTAATTTGGTGGCCGTTGGCCCGGTTTCGTTCGTTCCTGGGTCCAGCTTCGGTCAGGTTAGCCGGTCTGGTCAGTTGTCTTGTGCTGCCTGCAGAATTCCGTGATGATCAGATAGACACACTAAAACGTAAGTGTTCATTTTGTAAGTTTTAATATCTAATCACACTTTTGGTGAAAATACTTTGTTTAAATAATGTTCAACGGGCTTACTTGTGTTTTCAGAGTTTTGTTAAATTTGTGTTCTTTGTCTAGATGTTTCTCAGACTAGGTTAAAGCCATGTGCTCCATGTTACTTTTGCCGTTAATTACCGTTAATGCTTTTTATATCTTGTTTTATTTTCAATTGTAATTCTGTATAATGTTTATTGAGTTTTTTTTTCAGTTGGAGTTACCGATATATCATATTTTTTGTTCTTTGCCAATAACCTAGCCTAGCTGTACCCTTTGATTTTCATGTTATAACCTATTGCTCATGTATCCATAGCCTAGTTTTCAGTTTGTCATTTTTAGTTCCATATACGTAATTACGTCTTTTATAATTTGTTAAATCTGTAAATTGGTTTTAAATCTGAGTTTGCCAACATAATTATTCATAGCCTAAAGTTAATCTTTCACTGTCTTGTTTGCTCTTCATGTCCAGTTTTGTTAAATCATGCACCTTATATTTAGTGGTTATATGTAATATTTTGTTGTGATGGCTGGACTGTGTTTAATTGCTGTGTTTGGCCTTTCAGTCCAGGGTCCTTGAGTAGGACGTTTCTGCCCTCAGCCTGCCGTCCGGGGATTGTCTACCATCTGCACTGCTAGCCTGGCCTGAGGACCATGTTGGAGCCTGGAGTTGCCCTCTACCCGCCCTACATCTTTGGTGGTAGAAGTCTTCTGTCCTCAGGTCAGTGCGTTCTATGTCATTGTTTCCCGGCGGCTGAGCTGGGGGTTTTGATGGTTGATATTCACAAGGAAAAAAAAGTGAAATATAAAGAAAAAGAAAAAAAAGGTTCCGAACTATTCATTGAGGCCTAGGCCTAAAGACTGAAAAGTTTATGAAACAGCCATGGGGACTTTTACGGGTTTTAATTAAAAAAAAAGAAAGAAGAACTTTTAGAATACACAAAAGAACTTTTTGGGATGTTAATATTTATTTATATTTATATTTCTTGTTATTAATTAATTAGTTTTATTTGTTGTTATATTTTTTTTTAGATTTTATAGTTGTTAGGTCCCTATGGTTAAGTTATGTTATTTATTGTTACGTTTAGGCCTAGTGATTGTTATTTATATTTTTGTTAAGTGTATTAGGGGTGTTTGAAGTGACTTTTTACTCGAACGGTACCGTGTTATATATATATTTTTTTAAATTGTTTAGTTTTTAAACTCACCAAAAGGGGATTATTGTGCTTTGACGTAACTTCTAATTCGGAGCTGCCCAGGGATTCCGGCTTACTCCCTGGCCCGGTGGAATTATGGGATTTGGGCTAAATTGCCGGTTTAATTGTTGTTTTCCTGACGTTTTCTAAATTTTCACTTTTCTTTTGGGCATTAAAGTTTTCTTACGTTTTGGGGTGTCTCAGGCTAGGCTGCAGATAGGCCATACAGTTTGTTTATTGGCAATTTTGGTATTTGTAGAGTTTGTGGTATTTATAGCGTTTGTTATTAATGTGTAGTATCTTGTTAATTTTAGTGTTTGTTATTATTTATTTAAGTGAGAATTATTATTGTGGCCTTCTGCCGTTTTGAGTAATTAATATTTTTTTGTGTTTGGTAATAAATCAGTTTTGCTCAGCTGCCGAGTGTTATTTTGACCCTCCAACTGCCACCCGTGATTCCATCGCTCGACTTGTTTTGAGCCATCCCCCGGTTGGCACGCTTACCAGCTTTGGTGGGAGGATGGGTCTCAGTAATAAATATGACATTAACACATCAAAGACACTGCACTGTTCAATAAATTTTACAAATTAAACATATAATCGTCTTAGAATTCAAATAGTATTTTAAATAGTTAAATTACAGTAAGAAAACACGCTAAGGTTATATCACCTTGTGTTTGTTTACAGTACAACATATAATTCACCCACTGCCGATCCAAGTGTTGTTTAGGGAATAAGGCATAGAGTAGAGAACAGGAATGTTTTGGCAAACAGGATAAAATTATCTACAAACTTTCACCAGGCATATCTGGTGTAGCCACATTCTGCAGTTATTGTATTCATACCTTCTATTGTAATGCATAGTTTTGTAATATTATAAGCTGCATTTTTTATTTTGTAAAATAGGTGCCTGCCCTAAACCGCTAATAATTACTAGTGCAGGCAATAAATAACACTATAAAATACATACATGCATATATGAATATATTTTTTGTACTATGTTTTTCTTTTTTTTTTTTCTTTCTTATTTACTATAGGACCTCACCGACAAGTTTTGCGTAACTTGATGAGGCCTTGATTTTGTACTCACTATAAAATAATAAATAATGTCATCTTTATATTATAGTATTTGTAGTTCTCTTATATGACTACCAATATTTATGTATGATTATCAGTAAAAAGAATAATAAAACTGTAAAAAAACAAATATAAGACTAGTATTAATAAAACTGAAATTCCATACTATTGATCGTATGAAATTGTAAACTAAATATATAATATACCTTCCTTTATTATTAAAGACAAATCATATAAATAAAATCTCTATGGTAATAATCGAAAAGAGTTTTGAATTTTGTTGAATAAAAAACTATAATTAATTAACTGATCGAATAGTATTTTATGATCAAAAAGTAATAATATCCTTTGTAAAGCTGCATATATAAAATACACCGAAGATAGAATAGATTTGTTGTTGGCAGAATTCCTTTAGCATGCCTGTCAGGATGTCTATGTCAGTTGGAACATCTAGGGCGTCATGTGTTGCACCTGATTTCCTGGTATATCCATGTCAGATTTTTACCAAGAGTATTCCAACGTTTTTTTTTTTTTGTTTTTCTATTTCTTTCTTTTTCTGTTTTAGATAATAGGCCTTCATTGGTTCAATCACAGCGTATCACCCTCTATTGGATATCCCACATGAATGTATTCAAAAATTCAAATTGAGAATTATGTTACATAGTGTTGCAAAATGTTGAATTATGTATGCCAAGTTTTAATATTTAACTAAGTCAAATTTTAAGGAATAAATACTTAGTCTTGTACTCCTTGTACTTATTTATTTATTTACTTAGCTCATGTGAATAATTGTAGTAGTATTAGTTTCTTTTAGCAAGTTATACAAAGAATTATTAGAATACCCTCTTTAAATCCTGAAAATATATGGAGTTACATCCTTTTTAAAACCATTACCAAGATAAGAAAGTAATTTTTAAAAATTGCATACCAGTGCAAAATATCCCAAGTAATGTTCCACATAGCAAACAGCATTTTGAAAACAAAGAAATTTATTCCGTATACAATAACTATGAAACAGATTTTTAGTCAGATATATTTATGTAAATACATATTTTACATACATATCTCCTATAGGAAATCTATAGAATTCTATTTAGTTTTTTAGTTACTTTATGTCGACGTATTGACTATTACATAATATTAGTTGAAAAGTTGAAACATTCAATATACCCAATAGTAACTTTTTTTTATTTTTATATATGCTTAACTCTTCAATCCATAGAATGAAGTAGCATTTGTATAGAACTAACGTAATAGGGAAACATGCCAGGTGTGATTCATGCAAATTGAATGTCACACTTTTAGAATCCATAGCATCTCATATTTCATATTGACCTTTGCAGAATTGTGTATTGTAAGTTTCATATTTTCCAAAACAACTTAAGTAAATAAAACAGTTAATTCATATACAAATTTTTTTATCATGAATTGGATTATGATTCCATAAAGAAACCCAAAATGTTGTTTGGATGGAATATTATTTAATTTATTTTTAGTATAACATGCAGTTTAATGAGGCCGTAAAGTCCGGAAATTCTACAAATTAGGTATTAATATTTTATTATAAATATTTTACATAATTTTTACTCTGTTCCTATAAGTACTATTACCACTTAATATTCGCATATTTTTGTTAATTTAATTAGAATTATTATAATCGATTCTATTTTCATAAATATTAGAGGTTTTTTGGCTGTAATTATTTGCTGTTCACTATACAACCACCCACTTCGTAAAATACAACATATATTCAAGTTAGATATGCCTAATATATGTACATTTTATAATAAATATTATTAAAATATTTACAATATGACAACAACGAAACTTTAAACTACAATATGCTGTTTATCAGACTTGGTCTCTTGCACAAACAAAGCACGTAATTCGGACAGACCCCAACAGGATTACATGCATCCATAAGCCACTTGTTTCCATGGTAACTGCTATTAGGAAACAAATTCAAGGAATTCCAGGAAAAAAACACTAAATTCCGAATACACGGTGACGTCATCTCTGTACAACAACACAACACATCTGATGTGCGGATACAGTATCTGGAGTACTTATATCAAAGATTATGCTCATAAATTATGGATACCTGCATACAAGTATTTTTTGGCAAGCGTAAAAAACCCCATATAATTAAAAATACACCTTAAATTATCACCACTAAATACTTAACAATTCATGTTTTTAAAACTCATAATAATTTTTAAAATACTAGTTTGTTACACAGAAAAAGAGGAAGATAAGGTCTAGCCTTACTGAAAAAAGTTTTCGAAAATATATCTAACATTTACTAGTAGTACAGATGGAATTAAATTAAAAAAAGGTTTAAAGAATAGCCTGGCGTTAATAAACCTTGAATTTAATTATAAATTGAGGAAACTACAAATAAGAGTTTGTTAAAAATGTTATAATTTAAGTCAAATTATTTATTTATTAACTGAAAATGGTATAGTATTATTAACAAATAGAACTATTTTTCATTCTATACCCTATTATAAGAATGAATCCTAAAAGGTGTATATTATCTGTAAAAAATTACTTTATTTTTTAACATTTCAGAAATATATTTTTACTTTCAACAAAAATTATAATATACTCTTCATGAAACTACTGCATAATCCTATTATGAACTCTTGTCATTTTGAAATCCCTAACATCACTTCTACATCTAGTACCTAAAATATAATATAGTAGGTTAAGAACATACAACTACAGTTCTATAAAACACTGTTTATAAGGCTAGTTCCATTATTTAAAAAAATCCTTGTATATATTTATAAAAACATTCCCGCATTAAAGAAATAAACAAGCAACAGGCTTAATGCTAAAAAAGGTGGATCCACTTCTTAGCTTTAAATTTCCAAAACAGTTTTTTGCACTTATGAGATGTATCGGGGGACACATACCTAGACCCATTGCCTGTCTTTTAATAACAGCATACATTAATAACTTACTGTACAACGTATTTACTTTAAAATGTATGTAGTTTAGCTAGAGCATATTTGTTTACAACATAGTACCACTTTATATCTTTGTTAATATTTATTCAAATGTACATAATTAATAGGGCATAATAATTTATCCTGTAAAGAGTTTTACGTTATAGTGGCGTTTACGGTTGGTGAAGACATCTATAGTGGAACTTAAACGTAATGTGTAAGGTGTTATACATGTAAATGGCGTTTACGGTTAGTGAAGTCGTCTATTGTGGAAGTTAAATGTATTCTGTAAAGTGATATACATGTAAGTGGCGTTTACGGTTAGTGAAGTCGTCTATTGTGGAAGTTAAACTTATTCTGTGAAGTGTTATACATGTAAGTGGCGTTTACGGTTAGTGAAATCGTCTATTGTGGAAGTTAAACGTAATGTGTAAAGTGTTATACATGTAAGTGGTATTTACAGTTAGTGAAGTCGTCTATTGTGGAATTTAAACATAATGTGTAAAGTGTTATACATGTACGTGGCATTTACAGTTAGTAAAGTCGTCTATTGTGGAAGTTAAACGTAATGTGTAAAGTGATATACATGTAAGTGGCGTTTACGGTTATTGAAGTCGTCTATTGTGGAAGTTAAACGTAATGTGTAAATTGTTATTAATGTAAGTGGCGTTTACGGTTATTGAAGTCGTCTATTGTGGAAGTTAAACGTAATGTGTAAAGTGTTATAAATGTAAGTGGTATTTACAGTTAGTGAAGTCGTCTATTGTGGAATTTAAACATAATGTGTAAAGTGTTATACATGTACGTGGCATTTACAGTTAGTAAAGTCGTCTATTGTGGAAGTTAAACGTAATGTGTAAAGTGATATACATGTAAGTGGCGTTTACGGTTATTGAAGTCGTCTATTGTGGAAGTTAAACGTAATGTGTAAATTGTTATTAATGTAAGTGGCGTTTACGGTTATTGAAGTTGTCTATTGTGGAAGTTAAACGTAATGTGTAAAGTTTTATAAATGTAAGTGGCGTTTACGGTTAGTGAAGTCGTCTATTGTGGAAATTAAACGTAATGTGTAAAGTGATATACATGTAAGTGGCGTTTATGGTTAGTGAAGTCGGCTATTGTGGAAGTTAAACGTAATTTGTAAAGTGATATACATGTAAATGGCGTTTACGGTTAGTGAAGTCAGCTATTGTGGAAGTTAAACGTAATGTGTAAAGTGATATACATGTAAGTGGCGTTTATGGTTAGTGAAGTCGGCTATTGTGGAAGTTAAACGTAATTTGTAAAGTGATATACATGTAAATGGCGTTTACGGTTAGTGAAGTCGGCTATTGTGGAAGTTAAACGTAATGTGTAAAGTGTTATCAATGTAAGTGGCGTTTACGTTGATTGAAGTCGTCTATTGTGGAAGGTAAACGTAATGTGTAAAGTGATACAAATGTAAGTGGCGTTTACGGTTAGTGAAGTCGTCTATTGTGGAAGTTTAACGTAATGTGTAAAGTGTTATACATGTAAGTGGCGTTTACGGTTATTGAAGTCGTCTATTGTGGAAGTTAAACGTAATGTGTAAAGTGTTATACATGTAAGTGGTATTTACAGTTAGTGAAGTCGTCTATTGTGGAATTTAAACATAATGTGTAAAGTGTTATACATGTACGTGGCATTTACAGTTAGTAAAGTCGTCTATTGTGGAAGTTAAACGTAATGTGTAAAGTGATATACATGTAAGTGGCGTTTATGGTTAGAGAAGTCGGCTATTGTGGAAGTTAAACGTAATGTGTAATGTGATATACATGTAAATGGCGTTTACGGTTAGTGAAGTCGGCTATTGTGGAAGTTAAGCGTAATGTGTAAAGTGATATACATGTAAATGGCGTTTACGGTTAGTGAAGTCGGCTATTGTGGAAGTTAAACGTAATGTGTAAAGTGTTATCAATGTAAGTGGCGTTTACGTTGATTGAAGTCGTCTATTGTGGAAGGTAAACGTAATGTGTAAAGTGATATACATGTAAGTGGCGTTTACGGTTAGTGAAGTTGTCTATTGTGGAATTTAAACGTAATGTGTAAAGTGTTATACATATACGTGGCATTTACAGTTAGTAAAGTCGTCTATTGTGGAAGTTAAACGTAATATGTAAAGTGTTATAAATCTAAGTGGCGTTTATGGTTAGTGAAGTCATTTATTGTGGAGGTTAATTGTAATGTGTAAGGTGTTGTACATGTAAATGGCGTTTATGGTTAGTGAAGTCGTCTATTGTAAAAGTTAAACGTAATGTGTAAAGTGTTATAAATGTAAGTGGCGTTTAAGGTTAGTGAAGTCGTCTATTGTGGAAGTTAAACGTAATGTGTAAGGTGTTGTACATGTAAATGGCGTTTACCGTTAGTGAAATCGTCTATTGTGGAAGTTAAACGTAATGTTTAAAGTGTTGTACATGTAAGTGGCGTTTACCGTTAGTGAAATCGTCTATTGTGGAAGTTAAACGTAATGTTTAAAGTGTTGTACATGTAAATGGCGTTTACCGTTAGTGAACTCGTCTATTGTGGAGGTTAAACGTAATGTTTAAAGTGTTGTACATGTAAGTGGCGTTTACGGTTGCTGAAGGTGTTTATTGTGGAAGTTAAGCGTAATCTGTAAAGTGTTTTACATGTAAGTGGCGTTTACAGTTGGTTAAGGCGTCTATTGTTCGTTCTTTTCACAACGTTAAGATGTAAATTGTGTAATCATTATAAAAAATAAACACAAATAAAAATATGCATTCTAATTATGTAACTATAGTAATAATTTCCAAATGCAATTTATCATGTAAGAAGTTTACGTTCTAAAACAAAACTTTACTTTAACTTTATTATGAGTTTAAAATGTCACTACAACTTAGTGAGATCAGTGGGCTGCCAGTTAAACTCTCATGTGTGTTATTGTTATTGTTAGGAGTCCCTATACACATAAGTAGACTTTACTTTAAA
This sequence comes from Stictocephala bisonia, assembly GCA_035578905.1. Taxonomy (NCBI): domain Eukaryota; kingdom Metazoa; phylum Arthropoda; class Insecta; order Hemiptera; family Membracidae; genus Stictocephala; species Stictocephala bisonia. The sequence goes on from JAQJVL010001273.1 coordinate 109,140, forward strand.
AATTACTTTGTAGAAAAATACAAGTATGTCTTAAGATTTAAGAAATATTTCTATAACGTCATTTTAGTCAACACATTATACTGTATTTTATTACAATCATAGTATTGTTTAGAGGCTCGTTTTCGTAATATAAAATATAAAATTAATCATCAAGTTACATTCTTGATCAAAGTTGTATGGTTTTTGTACGATTGGTTTGATTGTTCAACCCAAATCAGGTGTTTAAGAAAACCCTTTTTCATCTTTTCCGGAATTAATAACAATACCGTAATTTCTCTGTCTAATTCAAAATGCCCTATTGAGATAAATGCGTAATTATTTCTACTGCATTATTGATTATAGTGTTTGTGGGTTGCCCGTCATATTTAATACCATTACTATCAAAGACAGTTGCCAATACTAGGCATCTCATTTACACAGAAGAAAATATACACATTTAGAATTATTTATTTCTTATAATTAAGTCATTAAAAATATTGTTGTGCTCAAAGTAACAACCAAGCATAATATAAATGGTATATTATAAAAATTTTACTAAGGAGATTTTTTTATTTGTATTCATAAACAGGACGATTTAAAAATATTGTATTAAAAATAAAATTGAAAATAATTCAATTCATAAGGAAACTACATTATTTCTTTTGTATATTATTCAATAAATTTAAATGCTATCTTGGACTTTAATTTTTATTCTGAGTTCATATGAAGTATTGAAAGTAATGAATATAAAGTAATGACGTCTCTAAATATAAGCTCACCTCGCTAATGAAGTTTGTTGAGAAACGCTGTGTAATGCTACAAGAGGAGATGTAATTAATGAAGCTACACTAAAGCTATTTGTGTTATAGAGGGAAACCACATCCAAGTGGACCTCCTAATTTCAACAACGAAGTACGTCTGTACAAAACACACTTTGGTTGTTTTCTCCATAGGTGGGAAACAAAAAGTGAAACTAGCAAGCAATTAACTTGTTCTTGACTCAATTAAAACATAAAAGACGCCCAAATGGATTTATCAAATATGCTATACATAATTTCCCGTTCAAAACAGTTACTGCTTTTAGGTACACAATATAATTAAAAAAGGAGTAATAAGAGAGAATATTTTAAAAATATAAACTATACACAAACAGAATAATCAAATAGAATTCCAGACCAATGGTATTTCATTGATTTAAAATTATTGTAAGCAATGGCTTGAAATTAACATTTTATGTTCGTATTTGTTTAATTAAACACCAGAAACTTGGCGAAAACTAAAATATTTTACCTAAATGAACGTTATAGCCTACTAAAAAATAGCATTAAAATAAAATGATGCATCCTCAGTAAGTAGTATATGTAAAACACATGAACAATTATATGTTTAATAATTAACACACATACCTACGTTAAAATTAAAAAAAAATCGTCAGTCAGTTATATGTACGTGATAAAAAGTTACTAATGTAATTAACTGTGTCCTCATAGTTTATTAAATTCTATTGTTAACTTAATTCTTTGCAGGAGTTGTTTTTCTAATTCAAATCGTATCTAGGGACTGAGAAAAAAGAACAGAGATCGCTTTATTATGGCTGCAGTGAACACCTCATCAGCCATTTCAAACAGAATACAACTGACATAGGCCCTTATAAAACTGTTGTAATAATAATAGCGTTTATTTAGAGAAGTAAGAGATGGACTGACGTAATGGCTGGTCTTTCCATAAAAAAAAAAAAAAAAAAAAAAAAAAAAAAAACAGCTACTTAAGGTAACTCAACTTCAATTAGCACACAGATGTAATATTTGTTTCCTACTCCTTGATCTAGGTGGCCAATATCTATAAAAATACACGATAAACAGTTATTTTATTTTTATGATAATTTACATAATTAATTAGATAGTTTAATTGTTTTAAACAATTTATTTTGGAAATATTGTACATCTAAATGCCAATTTTTATTCGTACTTAAAATATCTTCCCTCTTAAAATATGATAATCTCATCACGATAAAATAAAAAACGTCACTGCTCATTTGCTTCGATGTGGGAGTACTAGGGATTTATGATAATTATTCATGCCATAAATGGGTAATTCAAAGTGTCTAATTTATTTTACAATTATTATTTTTCATTCAGTTTATATTTATTAAATCAAACTAAAGGAAGTCTTGCAAAAGAAAAATTATAAAATTTTATATTAAATCTAACCATTCTTGTTCTTAAATCGTATTACAAATTGTTTCTTCTATCCAACAATTATTTATTCGAAAAACATGTTTTATCAATATTTATAAAATAGTATATAATAACTAAAAAATAATATATAGTAAATATCAATTATATGAAATTTTTATTTGGTAACAAAGTACGCTACTTATTAAAGAAAAAAATATGAAACTGCAAAGAGATTATTATTAAATAAATGTATATTCTAAACAATTGCAATACAAACAACCATATATCTGCCATGAATATTTATTTTACAATACATTTTAACGTAAAATTTTGGAGTAAATGTTTTCTCCCTAACAACACATAAAGGTCTGAGGCCTTAGATCTGCTGATGTATTGTTAGAACATATATTGTTCAAACCTCATGATGTGGCTTACTTTGACGACTGCCTTGTACGTTCTACCTCCTTACACGTACACATCTCGTTTAATCTTGACATGCCACGGTTACAATCTACACACTAGAGGTATTCTTCATTGTGTCTTGTTAACATTGTTCGTAAACATTATCAATGTTACTTCATTGTTTTACTTTTTCTCCAGTGTTATAGTAAAGATACTACATAAAATGGTAAATCAATACACATTTATTAGGGCGTATAAAATAATGTAAAATAAGGAAAAAATATATTTCTAGGATATTTTGAAACATTGGCTGAAAAAATCAAATAATTAGATGTACGTTTTGTGACTTAATAAAATAAGTAGTACAACTTCAGGCCATTCCTAGTAAAAGTTTGAACTTCCAAAATAATCCTTATTACTATAATTTTATATAATATTGTTAAATGGTTTTAAGTTCCTATGTTGGCTTGTGTGGATTTAGCACAATATTAACACCAGGGCTTAAAATAAAATACTTAAAACCTTTAATATAATGTGTATTAAATGCAAAGATTTTATATACAATGGAATGTTGGAATCAGTTATGCCGAGTCACAACTTATTGCTTTATTGATTTCTGAGGCCCTCATTTTTGGCATAATTTATCATACATCATCATCAATTATCGAAAACCACTATACGTGTATGCGTGTGTTGGCGGGTCAATACAATCGTACGTATATTTCATTATAATATACACAGAATCAAGTATTTTATACATTCCATAAAAATTAGATCAATAAACCAATGCTTGGCATTGTTGTATATTATTTAAACATTAAAACTTCTAGACTCTGAAACCTAGAAGTTTCTGCGTGCTTCATGTACCTAAAATAAAAGAATTTAAAATTATATATTAGGATTAACTATGCTATATTTATTACTAATGTTACAAAAAAGGAACCTCATACGGAATAAAATAAAATTACTAATAATCATAAATTTTATGGAATGACAGGTTAAAATTATTTGTTGCTTAAGAAATACATTACGTAAATATTGAAATGTGTGCTTTAAATAAAGCACTGTAGATATTTATATTAGGGAGCTAAAAATTAGACAAATAAAATACGATGTTAATTAAGCTATCACACAAAACGAAATAACTGAATACTCTTTCTGAATAAGTAAAACAAAGTAAACTAAAACCTAAATAAAAAACATGCATCATACGAGGCTATTGTAAAGGACCTGCTGTGAGGGTCGGTTTACTTCTAGAGAGATGCTAACTCATTATACGAGGCTATTGTAAAGGACCTGCTGTGAGGGTTGGTTTACTTCTAGAGAGATGCTAACTCATTATACGAGGGTATTGTAAAGGACCTGCTGTGAGGGTCGGTTTACTTCTAGAGAGATGCTAACTCATTATACGAGGGTATTGTAAAGGACCTGCTGTGAGGGTCGGTTTACTTCTAGAGAGATGCTAACTCATTATACGAGGCTATTGTAAAGGACCTGCTGTGAGGGTCGGTTTACTTCTAGAGAGATGCTAACTCATTATACGAGGCTATTGTAAAGGACCTGCTGTGAGGGTTGGTTTACTTCTAGAGAGATGCTAACTCCTTATACGAGGCTATTGTAAAGGACCTGCTGTGAGGGTTGGTTTACTTCTAGAGAGATGCTAACTCATTATACGAGGGTATTGTAAAGGACCTGCTGTGAGGGTCGGTTTACTTCTAGAGAGATGCTAACTCATTATACGAGGGTATTGTAAAGGACCTGCTGTGAGGGTCGGTTTACTTCTAGAGATATGCTAGCTCATTATACGAGGCTATTGTAAAGGACCTGCTGTGAGGGTCGGTTTACTTCTAGAGAGATGCTAACTCATTATACGAGGCTATTGTAAAGGACCTGCTGTGAGGGTCGGTTTACTTCTAGAGAGATGCTAACTCATTATACGAGGGTATTGTAAAGGACCTGCTGTGAGGGTCGGTTTACTTCTAGAGAGATGCTAACTCATTATACGAGGCTATTGTAAAGGACCTGCTGTGAGGGTCGGTTTACTTCTAGAGAGATGCTAACTCATTATACGAGGCTATTGTAAAGGACCTGCTGTGAGGGTTGGTTTACTTCTAGAGAGATGCTAACTCATTATACGAGGCTATTGTAAAGGACCTGCTGTGAGGGTTGGTTTACTTCTAGAGAGATGCTAACTCATTATACGAGGCTATTGTAAAGGACCTGCTGTGAGGGTTGGTTTACTTCTAGAGAGATGCTAACTCATTATACGAGGCTATTGTAAAGGACCTGCTGTGAGGGTTGGTTTACTTCTAGAGAGATGCTAACTCATTATACGAGGCTATTGTAAAGGACCTGCTGTGAGGGTTGGTTTACTTCTAGAGAGATGCTAACTCATTATACGAGGCTATTGTAAAGGACCTGCTGTGAGGGTTGGTTTACTTCTAGAGAGATGCTAACTCATTATACGAGGCTATTGTAAAGGACCTGCTGTGAGGGTTGGTTTACTTCTAGAGAGATGCTAACTCATTATACGAGGCTATTGTAAAGGACCTGCTGTGGGGGTTGGTTTACTTCTAGAGAGATGCTAACTCATTATACGAGGCTATTGTAAAGGACCTGCTGTGGGGGTTGGTTTACTTCTAGAGAGATGCTAACTCATTATACGAGGCTATTGTAAAGGACCTGCTGTGAGGGTTGGTTTACTTCTAGAGAGATGCTAACTCATTATACGAGGCTATTGTAAAGGACCTGCTGTGAGGGTTGGTTTACTTCTAGAGAGATGCTAACTCATTATACGAGGGTATTGTAATGGACCTGCTGTGAGGGTTGGTTTACTTCTAAAGAGATGCTAACTCATTATACGAGGCTATTGTAAAGGACCTGCTGTAAGGGTTGGTTTACTTCTAGAGAGATGCTAACTCATTATACGAGGCTATTGTAATGGACCTGCTGTGAGGGTTGGTTTACTTCTAGAGAGATGCTAACTCATTATACGAGGCTATTGTAAAGGACCTGCTGTGAGGGTTGGTTTACTTCTAGAGAGATGCTAACTCATTATACGAGGATATTGTAATGGACCTGCTGTGAGGGTTGGTTTACTTCTAGAGAGATGCTAACTCATTATACGAGGGTATTGTAATGGACCTGCTGTGAGGGTTGGTTTACTTCTAGAGAGATGCTAACTCATTATACGAGGGTATTTTAATGAACCTGCAGTGAGGGTCGCTTTACTTCTAGAGAGATGCTAACTCATTATACGAGGGTATTTTAATGAACCTGCAGTGAGGGTCGCTTTACTTCTAGAGAGATGCTAACTCATTATACGAGGGTATTGTAATGGACCTGCTGTGAGGGTTGGTTTACTTCTAGAGAGTTGCTAACTCATTATACGAGGGTATTGTAATGGACCTGCTGTGAGGGTTGGTTTACTTCTAGAGAGATGCTAACTCATTATACGAGGGTATTGTAATGGACCTGCTGTGAGGGTTGGTTTACTTCTAGAGAGATGCTAACTCATTATACGAGGGTATTGTAATGGACCTGTTGTGAGGGTTGGTTTACTTCTAGAGATATGCTAGCTCATTATACGAGGGTATTGTAATGGACCTGCTGTGAGGGTTGGTTTACTTCTAGAGAGATGCTAACTCATTATACGAGGGTATTGTAATGGACCTGCTGTGAGGGTTGGTTTACTTCTAGAGAGATGCTATTTCATTATACGAGGGTATTGTAATTGACCTGTTGTGAGGGTTGGTTTACTTCTAGAGAGATGCTAACTCATTATACAAGGGTATTGTAATGGACCTGCTGTGAGGGTCGGTTTACTTCTAGAGAGATGCTAACTCATTATACGAGGGTATTTTAATGGACCTGCAGTGAGGGTCGCTTTACTTCTAGAGAGATGCTAACTCATTATACGAGGGTATTGTAATGGACCTGCAGTGAGGGTCGCTTTACTTCTAGAGAGATGCTAACTCATTATACGAGGGTATTGTAATGGACCTGCTGTGAGGGTTGGTTTACTTCTAGAGAGATGCTAACTCATTATACGAGGGTATTGTAATGGACCTGCTGTGAGGGTTGGTTTACTTCTAGAGAGATGCTAACTCATTATACGAGGGTATTGTAATGGACCTGTTGTGAGGGTTGGTTTACTTCTAGAGAGATGCTAACTCATTATACAAGGGTATTGTAATGGACCTGCTGTGAGGGTCGGTTTACTTCTAGAGAGATGCTAAATCACTATACGAGGGTATTTTAATGGACCTGCAGTGAGGGTCCTTCACTTCTAGAGAGATGCTAACTCATTATACGAGGGTATTGTAATGGTAATGAACCTGCTGTGAGGGTCGGTTTACTTCTAGAGATGCTAACTCATTATACGAGGGTATTTTAATGGACCTGCTGTGAGGGTTGGTTTACTTCTAGAGAGATGCTAACTCATTATACGAGGGTATTGTAAGGGACCTGTTGTGAGGGTTGGTTTACTTCTAGAGAGATGCTAACTCATTATACGAGGGTATTGTAATGTACCTGCTTTGAGGGTTGGTTTACTTCTAGAGAGATGCTAACTCATTATACGAGGGTATTGTAATGGACCTGCTGTGAGGGTTGGTTTACTTCTAGAGAGATGCTAACTCATTATACGAGGGTATTGTAATGGACCTGCTGTGAGGTTTGGTTTACTTCTAGAGAGATGCTAACTTTAATGGACTAACTTCTAAGTATATAATGATACCAAACGTTTGTTGTAACTAAGGGTTCAAATATTTTGTAACTTGATCTTAAATTTGAATTTATTCCTTCAATAAAAAATTATTGAATTTATTATTGTATTTATTCATATATAAAACGCCGGTAGTATTGTTTAATCCATACAGTTCAATGTTTGTCGATAACTTACAGTTAATAAGCACTTAATTTAAATTGAACCTTATTTAATGTAAACTAAGGGAAGCTTTACTTTAATAAAAAAAAGGCAGAAAGAAAGAAAGAAAACTTAGGAAAGGTAGGAATATTTTTATAGCTTCTTTAAATTTAAAATCCTTATATTTTCAACCCACCCACAAACATACAGTGGTATAGACCCACCTACATATGTACAGTGGTATAGACCCCCTCACCCACATACGTACAGTGGTATAGACCCACTCAGCCACATAGGTACAGTGGTATAAACCTACCCACCTACGCACATAAGTACAGTGTTATAGACCCACCCACCCACAAACGTACAGTGGTCCACAAACGTACCCGCCCACATAAGTACAGTGGTATAGTGGGTATTATACATATAGTTTGAGCTGTGGTCCTAGGAACTGTGATATGTGTTTGTATTTATTGTATCGTAACCACAACATTCAAACTTATCACAACATTTCTACTCCCGTCATGTTGGAATACAACAAATTATTGTATGTTGATCTGTAAACGTTAAAAACTGTAAGTCAAAGTAATTACAAAATAATTATATAATTAAAATATATCCTGGTATATCAATAATTAAGTTATTCTGTTACAGTTTTAGTCAAATTATTAGGGGAAATCCAAAACAACATATAAAAGATAACATATACAAACGTAGAATGGTTTATCTGCGATACTTTTAATAATGATATTAATATTATATTTGTTGTAAGTACATACTGATGCATAATATAACAAATACATATTAAGGCATCAGTATGTCCTTGATTATTTATTCATAATTAGCCTTCTGGAATTGGCAATTGAAATAATAGGTTACGTACCTTATTGTCCTCAATTTCTGTATAGTAATAAAGTTTACTATATTTTCAACTATCAAGTAGTCATTTTCAAAACATCAAGAACGTTTAATCTTCATTTAAATTTATGTCGTCAAAGAATAAATATTAACATAAAACACATTTAGTAACATTTAAATGAGATTATCTTTATTGTTTAATTAACAATATTTAATCTCGTTTAAATGTTGCTAACTGTGTTTTATGTTAATATTTATTCTTTGATGACATCAATTTAGATGAAGATTTAACATTCTTGATGTTTTGAAAATGACTACTTCATAGTTGAAAATATAGTAAACTTTATTACTATACAGGAATTGAGGACAATAAGGTACGTATCCTATTATTTCTTAATTATATGTTGTAAGAACATACTGATGCAATATTTGTTTTAATTACATACTGACGCAATATTTGTTGTAAGTACATACTGATGCAATATTTGCTATAAGTACATACTGATGCAATATTCGGTATAAGTACATACTGATGCAATATTTGTTATAAGTATTTACTGACGCAATATTTATTATAAGTACATACTGATGCAATATTTGTTGTAATTACATACAGATGCAATATTTGTTGTAAGGACATACTGATGCAATATTTGTAGTAAGTACACATTGATGCAATATTTGTTATAAGTACATACTGATGTAATGTTTTGTTGTAAGTACATACTGATGCAATATTTGTTGTAAGTACATACATACTTATTTAACTTTTTTTTACTAATTAACATAGACTGCAAGCCTGTGCATAAAATTTATTCATCAAAGCAAGTACTGACCGTAGGGACTCTATCCATAGATGTTTACACGTAACAGTCCGAAGCTTAGCCACTGAGCCACTAAGCAGGCGTATGTATCAGGTTAATACACGCCCTGTGTTAATATTTTATACACAATTAATAAAAATTATTGCAGCAAAGATTCTATTATTACGAAGATTTATTTTTACACTGAAGTAATATCACATTGCTTTAAATATTTGAAAGTTATGAGTTGAGCAATTCAGAAGGATTTACTAGAGGCAACCAATCTTCTTGTCAAGTTGACATAACGGATGTCTGCCTTCATGTCGTTAGCAGTTCTGATATGAAAACCGTCAACGTATTTTTGTATTGAGGAACAAGTTAGGCTGCATTGTTCTGCTAAGTAACATTGTTATAATGCACCTACAAAGGTAATTAGACTATTTGGAAATAATATAGTTGTATGATATTTATACATTTTGTTGGTGTATGTTCTGAAATGAATAAAGGCCTGTGTATTCCTCTCCTTCAACATTTAGTTTGGCAGATAATATTAAATATCTTTCAATAACTATAATGTCAACATTGTAAAAGAATTTTTAAAATACATTTCCTTAATTAGGTTGATAATTTGATTGGGTTACTCGATAAGTTGATTGCTACTTCTCATTATTACTTTGACTATAGGGAAGCAAAAACCAACTAAAATTACACTTCCAATGTAGGTGACTAATGACGAAGTATATTAATCCAATTATTGAAAACCAATTATTGGTTTTACGAGTAAATTAGCATATTACTGTAGACACACGTACAAACTGTTGTACTAAAGCTACTGAATAGGTAATATTCAATTAAAACAGATAACTCCGTACGAATTCTCCAATGAAAAATTTCATATTGTACATTTCTTTGTAAATTGTTATTTCATGATTTAATTTGTTACATTATTCCAAAACGTTAATTGTGTCTTCATCTAATTCGTTGAAATCTCACTAGTTTATCTTGATTCAATACTTTCATTACGTCAATGAAATAATTTATATTCAAGAAATCACAAGAAGATACATTTTATATTTGATAAATTATGAAGAAACATTTTATTGATTAAAAATATATCAAACCAATTCGATTGTTCATAATTTTTGGCTAACACCTTAACACTTATACTTTGAAGTTGTGTTTAGTAAGTAAATCCGTTACTAAGATAGAATAATTACATTTATAAACAATGTATTTTAATTAGTTACCTTATTTACGTCTTCATAAACTATAATATTTTCAATGAACACATTATAAGGAAAATTACAATATGACTAAAATGAGAGCACTTTTTTTGTTCAATTAGGATGGTTTATTATACTCGAAATACAGTTAATACTGTAAATTGACTTGCTTAAAATCTCCAAGTAAAGAGTAACTATGGATCTGCATTACTTCCAGTAGATTATTTATTAATTTGGTTTACTTTAAACTTATAATGTCAAATGTTTTATCAGTATATTCTTGACTTCCAAACCTGCTAAAATTTTAGTTCTATACTTACATGTAGGCCCATTTAACTTTACCTGTTTTTAACTAGTAAAGTACCAAACTATTAGGGTACAGACAGTTAGGGACTCAAACCTCGGAACAAAGACTGCACCGTCTGAGGCTTTAACAGCCGGCATGCCTGTTTGAATGGACTTTATATTCCGTTAATTAACATATATTGTTCAAAGTAGTTGCTTAGTAATAAATTATTTTAAACTTTAACAATAGAATATTTTTTACTCGTGCACTCAAAATACGAACAGCAATCTTTTATTTGTATTATAAATGTTACTAAAAAGGTTTATGACGATAATTGGAAAATAAATATTTCCAGTGATCATGAAGACATTAAAAAAACATTTTAGGAAATTAATTTGATAAGATATTGGTTAAAATTTTGTATTGGATCTAATATATAATATCAGAGAAAAATACCAAACTTGTATGCATTTAGCATAAAATGAAATTTATATCTGGTTATGATAACAATAACATTTCTACTAACGTTCTAAATACGTGTAGATGCAAATTTATTGCAGTGTTATTGTGGAACTAAACATAACTGAATAGTAGTGCACATTTCCGACTGAAATTACCAATCGTTACCTATAATTTTTATATAAGCTTTTTTCAATGCGATACTTGTATATGTTCTAAAAAAATATTGTTACATTGGTTTAGAGCAGTATAATTAATTTAGTTCTTTTACTCTGTTTAGAAAATTACTTTGACTTAAGTATTAACATAATATAAAAATACTAATGTATTGCCATTCGTTATTAGAATGAATTTATCATATACTACATGTTTTAAATTATTTTTTATTTATATTTGTAACAAACATCTAATTTTTCAATGTTATCACACCGTAAAAAATACAATTATTACATTTTGTGCTATTAATAAATAGCTTTCTTAAAGCTAAGCCGAACTCAGATAGTAACAATGACTACACTCGTTCATCTACACTCATCACACACATTGACGAATAAGCCCATATCCCTACGATATGTGTCGTAGCAATGAATAATGAATATTAAATTAAGAACTTCTTAGTATATTTGAAAGATGGTGATAAAAATGTGTACAACAATTACGTACTAAAGTTTGGCTTTTGTTTTGGAGTACATTTTTGGGAGTGTATGAGAATAGAATATTTCTACATTGACAGTCTCTATTATATAGAAAACACTATTATTTAGTAATGTCCACGTATTGCACCCGAGTAAACGACACAGTATTAATGTGAGTCGTTCATTAAACAAAGTTACTTCGTTGTTGATACAATATTTCCGAATTGACAGTCCCTGACTCACTAATACTCATTAATGTCCATGTATTGCTTATGTGAGGCAGTGTGATGTTATTGACCGGACCCGCAGTATTGACGTGAGTTGTTCTCTACACAAAGTTCCTTTGGTGTTGATAAAAAATGTCAACATTGACAGTCCCTAACTCACTATTACTTATTAATGTCCATGTATTGCTTCTGTGAGGCAATGTGATGTTATTGACCGGACCCGCAGTATTGACGTGAAATGTTCTCTACACAAAGTTCCTCTTGTGTTGATACAAAACTTCAACATTGACAGTCCCTGACTCACTATTACTTATTAATGTCCATGTATTGCTCCTGTAAGGCAGTGTGATGTTATTGACCGGACCCGCAGTATTGACGTGAGTTGTTCTCTACACAAAGTTCCTCTTGTGTTGATACAAAACTTCAACATTGACAGTCCCTGACTCACTATTACTTATTAATGTCCATGTATTGCTTCTGTGAGGCAATGTGATGTTATTGACCCGACCCGCAGTATTGACGTGAGTTGTTCTCTACACAAAGTTCCCCTTGTGTTGATACAAAATTTCAACATCGACAGATCCTGACTAACTATTACTCAGTAATGTCCATGTATTGCTCCTGTGAGGCAATGTGATGTTATTGACCGGACCCGCAGTATTGACGTGAGTTGTTCTCTACACAAAGTTCCTCTTGTGTTGATACAAAACTTCAATATTGACAGTCCCTGACTCACTATTACTCAGTAATGTCCACGTATTGCTCCTGTAAGGCAGTGTGATGTTATTGACCGGACCCACAGTATTGACGTGAGTTGTTCTCTACACAAAGTTCCTTTTGTGTTGATACAAAATTTCAACATTGACAGTCCCTGACTCACTATTACTCAGTAATGTCCACGTATTGCTCCTGTAAGGCAGTGTGATGTTATTGACCGGACCCACAGTATTGACGTGAGTTGTTCTCTACACAAAGTTCCTCTTGTGTTGATACAAAACTTCAACATTGACAGTCCCTGACTCACTATTACTCAGTAATGTCCACGTATTGCTCCTGTAAGGCAGTGTGATGTTATTAACCGGACCCACAGTATTGACGTGAGTTGTTCTCTACACAAAGTTCCTTTGGTGTTGATACAAAATTTCAACATTGACAGTCCCTGACTCACTATTACTCAGTAATGATCATGTATTGCTCCTGTGACACAGTATGATGTTATTGACTGGACCCACATCACTAACGTATATCTAGAAGTTTCTAATGGCATGAATAAAACATTGAAAGTCCCTGGGGTATATATATATATATATATATATATATATATATATATATATATATATATATATATATATATATATATATATATATATATATATATATACTTACATTTTTCAGCTCTCCGACAATATTTATACTGTCTTAGGCATTATTTAGCTTTTCTACTAGAATAAACTATACATCTTAGTGATGTATGTTTTGATTTTTATAATTGAACATAAATTCTGTTACGTAATAAATAGAAGAAAGCAAAATTTTGATTTGCAAACTGTATAAGTTATAAATATTTGAAACGTTATTACAAAATGTATGTATAACGTAGAATATTGAAAACATGACTATATATATTGGATAGCATTAGAAAGACAACTATTTTTATTTAAGTCATACTTATATTACAAAAAAAAATGATCAAATTCCATGATTCTAGCCCTAATATTTGCGTTGTTTTAAAAATAAAATTATGCTTAGTAGTAAAATACATATTTGAAATGGACAGAGAAAATTCTTACTTGTTTGTTTCTTTACCATGTTTTATTAAAATATTTCTTTTCTTAGTTACTCTGTTAAGATGCTTCACAGCTAAAAGGTTTTCCTTTATGTAGTATGTAAACTTCAGACTACATAATCGAAAAATATTTAGTATTGCAAATACAATTTATTTATTTATTCATCGTCAAAACATGGGTAAGTATGCATTTCGAATGAGTGTGATGAGTGTAGATGAGCGAATGTAGTCATTGTGACAAACTAAGGCCGACTATTCCTTAGAAAGTGTCATTAATTAGGAGCCAAACTACAAATGCACAGGGAGTGGTTATCAGTCGACCCCTTTCCAATTTTATTATGTCTCTGATTGGGATCGAACTGAAAACCTTTAGCACATAAAGCTCGGATTGAACCAACTACTCTACCGACTAATTGGTGATAATAAAATACCAGTAATACAAATTGTATTGAAACATAGAGCATTACTATAGATAATATTAATGAAAATTCCAAATATGTTTCTTAAATTCAGTAATGGTATGAGTTAATAATACGCTGTCTATCGTGTGTGTGTGTGTGTGTGTGTGTGTGTGTGTGTGTGTGTGTGTGTGTGTGTGTGTGTGTGTGTGTGTGTGTGTGTGTGTGTGTGTGTGTGTGTGTGTGTGTGTGTGTGTGTGTGTGTGTGTGTGTGTGTGTGTGTGTGTGTGTGTGTGTGTGTGTGTGTGTGTGTGTGTGTGTGTGTGTGTGTGTGTGTGTGTGTGTGTGTGTGTGTGTGTGTGTGTGTGTGTGTGTGTGTGTGTGTGTGTGTGTGTGTGTGTGTGTGTGTGTGTGTGTGTGTGTGTGTGTGTGTGTGTGTGTGTGTGTGTGTGTGTGTGTGTGTGTGTGTGTGTGTGTGTGTGTGTGTGTGTGTGTGTGTGTGTGTGTGTGTGTGTGTGTGTGTGTGTGTGTGTGTGTGTGTGTGTGTGTGTGTGTGTGTGTGTGTGTGTGTGTGTGTGTGTGTGTGTGTGTGTGTGTGTGTGTGTGTGTGTGTGTGTGTGTGTGTGTGTGTGTGTGTGTGTGTGTGTGTGTGTGTGTGTGTGTGTGTGTGTGTTCATATTCATCAGAACACAATTGTTAACAAGTTCCTAACATAAATTTACACTTAAAAATGTATTTTATATTTAAATATAAATTTCTGTTAATTATTTAAAAATACCACTAAAAAAATATATTTCAGGTCGTGGCATATTTGTTCCATGGTGTTTAAACTGAACTACATTTTGTAATGGTTAAATAATTCACTGTATGAAGGCTAACACAATTGTTATTTCCAAAATGAATATTAAAAAGAAACAGTAAACAGTTTATATTTTGTCTAAAAGAAAACATGGGCAGTTATTTCAGTAATGTTGTTTAAGTGGCTAAACAAGCACCATGCAAGCACATTGTAACATGTTTAAGTTAACAATCAAGTGTATTTTTGTACGAACTGAAAGTAATGTAATCGCATGAAAGCATTTATTAACATAAATTTTCCCCGGATAAATAATGATAGGGCACAAACAATGGGAACATGTTTTATTCTTGGGTATTTGTTTAACCTCTTCGTAATAAATGTCATCTATAAACCTGTTCAAGAACATGCGTATGATTGCTGTTTATCTACGTGAGACTTGATTATGAATAAATGAATTTATTCCATCATAACCAGTACATAGTTATAATAAGAAAACAACCCGGAATTGACTGACCACTTTTACGAGTAGTGTGGTCAGTATAGGCAACAAAATACAACAGGTTTCTTGTCAGAGTCCAGATTATAGTAACATGTTGTTATCAGCCGGTCTGCTCTCCGTGGCGTCTACACCTAACACTGATAAGGCACATAATAGGATCTGCTATGCAAGACCGTACCTTCACTGCAAATCACAACTGCTGCACTTCACTACAATACTAATAAACACGAACAATTCACTTCAGCCTAGTATAAAAATATTTACAATTTCTTATTTCAATTATTACAATACTTTACCAAAAATAAAACCAAAATACATAATACCATTACAATACAACTATAAAACACAAATAAACAGAGAACACAACTTCTTTTTTTTAACTGTAGAATAAGTTACAATTTTCATTTAGTAATAGAAAAGCTTTTGAATTACTACAAAACGTTCTAACGTTAACGGAAATTTTAATTTCATAAGGCAACTTGTTGAAACATTTTGGACCATTATACAGAAATGAATGCTTCAATATGGACTTGTTAATCTTAGGAGTTCTAAACATTCTCCGGACTATGCTTCTGGTACCGTAATTTAGGTCCGTTGTACCCAAATTATCACTTTTAGTGTAAAAAAGTCTGAGGACTTTAAAAACACACAAATGTTGTAAAGGTAATGTTTTCAATTGAACAAAAATTGGAAATGAGCTGTCTCGTATTCTCTTGTGTGTAATTATTCTCATAAAATGATTCTGAACTACTCTTAATCTCTCTATTAAATATTTAAAAGTCCCACCCCAACACACAACTCCATACTGAAGTCTTGAACTTACTAGAGCAAAGTACAGTACAGAGTTCTTAACAAACTTTCATCGTAGAAATTTCACAAAAAATAAAATTTTCTCGTAATCGCTTTAAGTTTGTTTTGCAGTACAGTTATGTGCTTCTCCCATGACAATTTTGAATCAAAAATTACTCCAAGATATTTGAAATTTTCTTCTTTTGTTTATTCATTGAGGGCTTTTATAACATTATTTTGAAAACGAATTATTTTTATACCTTCATATGCAAAAAATTTAAAACAACCAGAGACGACAACGAGGCTTAACGATAATGTATTTCTATAAATATTGCAATATTTTAGGATGTACTTTTGAAAAAATATGAGTTGTCAGGCTGAGAACGCTCACAAAATATATCAAACTTAGGAAAAAAAGAAAAAAATATAACTTGGTACTACTATTGTTCTTATTGTGAAATCACCTTTCAACCGCAATCTCCCAAAAGTGTGTAGCATAAGGAATTTTTTTTATTATTCACAATAGTTTTGATTTATCAAATAAATCTATGGTTCCCTGACTGGTTGGCAAAGAGTTCGCGTAAATATTTCGAAACCTTACTTGCTATTGCACATGAGCCAACTAGCGTATGGGTGAACTTTGTTTAAAGACTGAAAAGAAAATTCAAACCTCGGATTTGGTAATTTGCACTCCAAAGCCTTAGTTAATGTGCCAATTAAACTCCTTCAAACATTACATTTTGGAATATTTTTTAGCGTTTTTTCGCAGTATTCATTTCTCTAAAAATTCCTTTTACGGATATTACAAAACAACATATAGGGAATTTTAAGTCTTAAAACTAGCTTGGAGTTACAGAAGAATTTGTATGAGAGGCATATAGGAAAATTTGACTTTTTCAGTTGATTCACTTCCACTACTTTGGTTAGTTTATGTTAGGTTTGTTTAAGTTATGTTAGGTTTGGTTATGTTATGTTAGGTTTTGTTTGTTAAGTTTGGTTAGGTTATGTTAGGTTTTACTAGGCTATGTTACGTTTAGTTATGCTATGTTAGGTTTGGTTTGGTTTTGTTATATTAACCTAAGTTATGGTTATGGTAGTGAATTAATGAAAAAGATATGGAAAATTTAGTACAATATTTTCGATTGTGATTTTTACGTAAAAATTCTTAACATTTCAAGATTCTCCTGGAGATTATAGACTTTATACTAATTATTAAATGACAGTTCATGGAGGATAATAGGTAACATATGCTCAGGTATGTGTAATACGACATAGTCCTACATACACAGGATAAGGAAGTAAAGTTTACGTGTGTCTGGTTGCTAAATAAACTCAAAAGATTAACATGGAGAAGGAAGGTGAAATGCATAGTTAATGTTTTAGGAATAATATAAGATAAGATAGTCTTTTCTATCAGCATTTTCCTTTCTCAAACTAAGATCTATAATAAAAGTATTTTGTGGTACTTAATTACTTAGACTTGAAATTAACTGTGGACACATTTTTATTGTTAATATTATTTTTAATACAAGAATTTTAGTGTGCTCTCTTGCGCAAATTCGTATTTTAAAATGCTAATCACTGTATATTTTTAAAATGTGTAAAACTAAAGATATGTCAGCATTTTTTCACGAAATATTTAAATACCAGTTAGTTGATGGAGTTCTATTGCGATATTGTCGACTAAAATGCTCATGCAATGTTAGTTTGTTTAGTATTCTAATAATATGCATGTATGAAGGCCATTATTTTCCATGAAATTCCTAATAAAAAGGTGTGATAAACCAACACAACTATACTGTATATGTTATGTGAAAAAAGATACGATGATATGCGTGCAACATAGTACACTTTACTTAATACACTATTATGTGTTATATTATATATTTTATAGTGACTGAAATTAATTAAAATTGTATTTTCTTTTATTGTAATAAAAATGATTAATTAAAAAATACGTAGAGATGTACTCCCTCAGATTTATATATATACTGTAACACAATTAATTACATAAGTGACATAATATTTATGTAGCTGTTGCAGTTGATATAGATAGTATATATGAACTTTAACATTTTTCAGATTAAATCATTTGTCATTTCTGGGCAACATTATACTGGCCAACAGTAGAATAATAATAGCCTGTTTAAGTGCGTAATTTTTGTTGATTTTGAAATGTATCATCAGTAAAAGCTAACCACGATCTATATTTTCAAATATAGTTCCAATTTTTGCAATATAATAAACTAATTACATGTACAAATTGAATTCTATTTATTTCGCACACACATCTGACTATAAACCTTTATTAAATTAAATTTTTATAGAACTATCATGTAATATAGTATAGTAATTTTGTTAATATAACACTAGTATTAAGACAATATATATTTATAATTATATATATATATATATTTTGAGAATATAAAGGGTTTGGTTGGATTTTGGTTATTAATATACAGGGTGAGGCAGACCACCCGTGCAGCATGTATAGCAGGAAAACGGTTTGGTCTAGTGGCCTAAAACAAAATGCTTTCCCCCTATATTGCATATGGGGAGTCCATTAAAAATGTTTTCATCAACCTTTTCGTAAAGAGTGTTGAAAAACTAGGGGCCATGGGTTCGAATCTCAAAATTATAAAATGCAAACCTATGGCAAATAATACATCATTTTAAAGGTCTTGTTGAAAGAAACTCATTGGTGAAAACAAAATTCATTTATCATGACACATTTCAAAATGGCGGCCATTTTTGTGAAAAATATTGACGTTTACGGAATACCCTATAGTTTTCTTACTGTTTGAGATAGGTTCATTCCAATTTCAATTTCTTACTTGCAAAACCTTCAGCTTCACTCTGATATGCCGCATGACTACTTTTATCATTATTTTGATATTGGCCCCCTAATAAGAATTTTGAAAAATTAAAAATTCCCTAAAGTCAAAATTTTTAAATAGCAACATGCATCATGTTGTATGTCATTTTAAAGCGCTTGTTAAGACAAACAAATTTTGCATTACACTTTTTTTTGTATCTCCAGTGGTTTTTGAGAAATAAGCACAAATGTGTTTTTAATAATAATTTTCCCACCTTTTTACGTTACTTTGGCCATACATTTTGTATTTTAAAAAATGATCAGATTTAAAAAAATATAAATTGGTATTTTTACTCTTAATGTCTCTTAAAAAATACACGATTTGTATTTTTTACAAGATTTGTAAATTCTTGTATTTATTTTCTAACTTTTAACATAATTGCAACCTTAAAAAATTAATAAGTAATAAGAGTATCGTACAAAAATATCCAGAATCCAACTGAATTTACTTTACTGTAGTTTACATGTGCTCGAATTGATAACCATTATTTTCTATACATAAATCTATTCTGGAGGTGAAGCTATCTACAGCTCGCAATACTTCTTCGCCACTGATAGAATTTATACCATGTCTGATTCTCTGCATCATATCTTCGATTGTTGTTGGTCGTCTTTTGTACACTAAATCTTTCAGCCTACCCTACAAGTAGAAATCCATACAAGTTAAATCAGGAGATCTTGGAGGGTAGTTGACAGGACCACCTCTTCCAATCCACCTTTCAGGATAGTGTTCATCAAGAGTTTATCTGACGTTGTTGGCGTAGTGAGGTGGTGCCCCATCATTCATGAACCACAAATTTTCTATGTCTTCGTCGGGTATATCTATTAATAGGTTAGGCAGGTGGTTTAGCAAAAAAGTTGTTATAATTGTCTCCAACTAGGTGTTCTCTGAAGAAAAAGGGACCTATAATTTTTCTACCAAGGATGCCACACCAAGTATTCAAAGTCCAGTATCTCTGGTTATCAACCTCTCGCATCCAGTGTGGATTCTCATAGGCCCAGTACCTCATATTATGGCGGTTCACTTCACCATTACTGCGGAAAGTTGCTTCGTCACACCACAGTAAATTACGAAAAAAATGTTCACGTTGTTGTAACATTTCCCTAGCCCACAAACAAAAATTCATTCTTCGATGGCTATCATCACCATGCAGTTCTTGGTGTAATGATATCTTGTATGGGTGCATTTTGTTATCTTTCAAGATTCTCAACACTGACCTTTGACTCACACCCGCATCTAGAGCTATTCTTCTGGACGAGTCAGTTGGATTGAGTTGAACCGCTGCCAAAATGTCTGGTGCCGTATCACTTCTTACAGGCCTAGCTAGGGTTTTTCCTTTATTGAAATCAGGCTGAACATGTCCTTTTTCACGCACACGACTAGCAAGTCTTTGAAAGGCCATTCGTGATTGAACTTCTCTGTCTGGATAACGTTCTGCGTAGAGATTCGCAGCAGCTGAGTAATTCTGGAAACATTCGCCTAACACCATTAGCATTTGGAAAGCCTCTTCATTTGTGTACGGCATTTCAATAAATACAGAACTATCATTCACAAAAAAAGGACAAAATAAGGAGTAAAATGGAGAATTAAAGTGGTTGTCAAATAAAATAAGTTTTGTTTCAGGAACTAATATGAAGTGTACAATAATGTACTAGAACAGCTGATTTTATAAACAGCTGAAAATAATCAGCTGATTAAACAATCAAAGATTAATAATAATTGCAGTAACCCAGGAGCAAAGTATCAACTGGTTGTACAGAACAGTAAAGGCCGATTGTGAAAGGTACCTAACCATGCGAAGCGAGTAATGGTACTGTGTATAAAAACTATTAATATTTATTCATAATATTAAAGTATAAATATACAACAAACAATTTTAAATAATAAAATTACAATTATGGTGATTTCTGTTTTTTACAAAGGTCTCTTAATTTTAGCGAATCATACAAATCCGGAACCAAAAGGCCATCTGCCACATATTCCCTTCAAGATTATCTTAGTAATAAGCTTTAAACCAGATTGTAATAATACCAGATTAGTAATAATACCATATCTGTATTATGAGCAATGATAACACAGTACTTAATGTAAAACGCTTTTTGCCTGTATTTGTCAAATTGAAATATCTTAATAAAAAATAAATTTGCTTACATAATTCCTTATTTCGATTTACGCAATTAAAATGTTAGATTTTGACTCAGTGCTTTCATTCTTGGATGTCAATGGCCAAAGTAACGTAAAAAGTTGGGAAAATTATTATTAAAAACACGTTTGTGCTTATTTCTCAAAAACCACTGGAGATACAAAAAAAGTGTAATGCAAAATTTGTTTGTCTTAACAAGCGCTTTAAAATGACATACAACATGATGCATGTTGCTATTTAAAAATTTTGACTTTAGGAAATTTTTAATTTTTCAAAATTCTTATTAGGGGGCCAATATCAAAATAATGATAAAAGTAGTCATGCGGCATATCAGAGTGAAGCTGAAGGTTTTGCAAGTAAGAAATTGAAATTGGAATGAACCTATCTCAAACAGTAAGAAAACTATAGGGTATTCCGTAAACGTCAATATTTTTCACAAAAATGGCCGCCATTTTGAAATGTGTCATGATAAATGAATTTTGTTTTCACCAATGAGTTTCTTTCAACAAGACCTTTAAAATGATGTATTATTTGCCATAGGTTTGCATTTTATAATTTTGAGATTCGAACCCATGGCCCCTAGTTTTTCAACACTCTTTACGAAAAGGTTGATGAAAACATTTTTAATGGACTCCCCATATGCAATATAGGGGGAAAGCATTTTGTTTTAGGCCACTAGACCAAACCGTTTTCCTGCTATACATGCTGCACGGGTGGTCTGCCTCACCCTGTATTATAAGAACATTCATAAATAATTAATAAATAAATAAATTATTAATTATGCTATTAATATGAACAGTATAAAATTGATAAACGAAATTTCAATTGAATTGAAAATTTAATTAAACAAAACATATTAGTGTCTGCTTGGATATGTTCTTTTTAAATAGATATTTAATAATGGAAAACATTTACAGAACATACCATTTATTCAATACATACATTGTATCATGTTGTACATCGATGTAATTTATCAAACGTGTCTAAGTTGGGTGTATTTTTTCAGGTAAGTCTTCTTTCAATTCAGGACAGAAAAATAAAAAAGGTAACCTATATCATTTAATTTAATATTCTACATTTCGTTTTTTTATTATAAAAAAGTTAGTTATTATGTTAAAAATCCGTACATTAATAATTCTAAGTTATCAAACACTTTAGGAAGTATAATTAATAATTTTACTACTGTAACAAGTTTTCACTATAATATAATTTTTTCATTTTATAAAATACGTGTAGAAGAAATACAAAGACTTTTCTTATTATTTTTCCACTAATATTAGTTTATTTCATTAGACATTCGTTGGTTGAAGTCACTTTCGAAGGAATAGTAGGCTTTCGATTGTGGCTATGACTTAGTTCACTCATCTACACTCATTACACCCATTTGGAAACCGTATTCGCCTTATCTTGACGATCTGTTTCTTAATAATAAATTAATCAATATTGCACTCTTCCTTTCACCTACAGCGTTTCTTAAACATTAAGTAGTTTATTTTGCATAAAAGTATTATTTTATATTTTTTGGTTTTCCCAAAGTAAATTACACTACTTGACACCTACTACGTTGCCGATACACATTGGTCTCGCCTCTCACTTCCGCCGTCATTTTACATATACCAGTCCAGCGGCTGTGTAGTTTTCCTATTACACTACTCGACACCTACTACGTTGCCGATACACATTGGTCTCGCCTCTCACTTCCGCCGTCATTTTAGATAGACCAGTCCAGCGGCTGTGTAGTTTTCTGGACAATAATGTTAAATCTGCCAGAAACAAACCACCACTGGAACAGAAAAAATTAAATGTACTATTAAAATTTTTACATTCAAAAGTATATTTATTTACTAAAATATTTGTTTATAAAAATATTAAACTTGTAAATCACACACACGATGGAAAACAATATTATTAGTGTCATTTGAATCCTAGTAACGATATAATAATGCATTACTGATTTTACACCTATGCTTTTGTAACCTCAAAACCCAAAAGTCATGTATGAATAATGTTACAATAGTTATATTGAATAAATATATTTCGTGTTACTACATACCAACTAAGATTAAACTACTTTAAAACAGTTTAAACACTTTTTAATACTACAAGTTCTTTTTGTGTCTTTGTTTAATGTATGTTTAGTGTAATTTGTTTCATTATAAATATTGTATTATTGCTATAAAGTTTTGTTGAAGACATTTAAATATACGTACTTTATAATAAAATAATCTTTTGTTAGTATTTAAGATTTGAAATCCTAATTATTTTACTGCCTAAAAACTGCACACTTTAATGAAAGTAATTGTTCTTAGGGTAACTGTCAATTCCATCAACCTTAGAGTACCAACTACTTGGTATAATCAATAGGCCAACATGTGATTATTGAAATACTAATTAATATCACTTAAGGTATGTTGATAGGTTGATTGGATATAGAACAAGTTAAGATGAAGCCATAAGTGAACTTCAGAAGTTAAAGATAAATTGAGGAAACAGGCCTGGGTAATGAGGCAGAATGAGGATAACGTTGTCATGTCAGCACTTAATCTTGTTTTAAAATTCAAACTCTTTGTTACATACAATAATCATTTTGTTCCTCGTACTTAGTTTTACACATAACCTTTTTCATAATTTCAGAGAAGATATTTTGAACAAAGTTTTATTATATTGAAATATGTTTCATTGTTTATATAAAATTACTCACACTAAAAACAATTAAAAATTTTGCTTTCACTGTTTTCATTTATAGCCGCACTTAAAATTAAAGATATAGCAATAATAAAAACTATTTTATTTCATACTAGTACATAATCTTTATAAAAGTTGTATTCTATAGATCAATAATTATTTATTCCAATATCATCAATTATGTGTTTTTAAACTATACAGGGTGTTAAATTAAACTCGGCCTCCATTGGTTTCTTGGAAAATCCAATACTTACAACTAAATTTAAAAAGGGGGGTTCTCTCACTTTTGGTATACATTGAAAATTCAAAGTAAATATTTGAAAATCGAGCCGCCATTATTCAATATAGCGAACAACTTCAAAAGTAGTAATAGTATCCCACTTTTTTGTTTTATGTGTTGGATGTCATTTAAAGACTATTTTTAATTATTGTATTTTCTCATCAACTTATTACTTTAAGAGAAAATGGCTTACGTAGTTCAAAAAATTTACTGATTTGTATTACCTTTACGGTAAATATTGTGGGGTTACAGCATACACATGTTAATATCATGGTATTTATAATAAATTAAGACAGAAGTTACGTTAAAAATTACATTTAATAAACTTATTTCACATTTATTGCATTTAATATTACATTTATAATATTTAAGTAAGAGTTTATACTAACATATATTTATATCATCTGTTTTATAAGTATTAGGAGTCAGCTGATTACATTTGACGTTACTCATTGTTGGTTTGTCGTTTATGTTGTGCTTGATGTTTTATTGTCTTTTATTTTATGTTGTACGAGCACTAATGTTTTTACTGTAGGTTATACAAAAACAATAGCATTAAATACGTCAAGCCAACAATGAAGAATGTTTAACATAGTCAGGTGACTCTGAATACTTAGAAAACAAATATATGGTAACATCATTTAACTCTAGTTCAAATGTTTTTAAAAACACTAATATTATAAAATTAGAGTAAAATGCTAAAAATATAAAATCAAGTATAAGTATAATTTATAACTTACTATACATCTAATTATATTAGTACTACCTTAATAACTTATATATAAAATTTATAAATCTTCTTTATTTACTCTAAAAATAATACATGTCAGTTAGTATTTAAATTTTACTAGCCATTTCTTTCCTAATTTATTAGGTTTATGAAAAATAAACAATATAATTCAACATTTTTCAAACAAATCAAAACAGAAAAATGTTTTATTTGATTACAAATGTTGTAATTGACCACGATTTTGGATAATAGTGGCTTGATATTCAGAAAATTACACTGAAATTTCAATGTGTTCCAAAAATAAGGACAGGTCCCCATTTAAACGTTGTAATTCTTGAGGTTTTCAGCATCCCAGTGGTAGCGAAGTTAAATCATACACCCTGTATGTATATGCTAACTTTAGATAACAGCAATTAATTATGATCGTAAATAGGAAAAAAATGCATTCCATATAGCTTGAACATCCAGAAGCGGGTTTTTTAACTTTATAGTTTTATAACTCGTTAAAGGCTTTTAAAGTTTAATTATTTATTTTATAATTGATACATTTTTAACTCAAATCACATCAGTACCACTGTATGTGTATGGGAGAGCGGCTGGGTCAGTACCACTGTAGATGTTTGGGTGAGCGGGTGGGTCAGTACCACTGTAGGTGTATCGGTGGGCTGGTGGGTCAGTACAACTGTATGTGTGTGGGTGGCGGGTGGGTCAATACCACCGTATGTGTGTGGGTGGGTGGGTGGGTCAATACCACCGCACGTGTATGGGTGGGTCAATGGTTTATAGATGAATGAGTCAGTGGTATTTGCCTTTTACAGGTCAACCCCTAAGTGGAAACCCTAAGTGGAAATTTGGTGTAATCATTGGAAAAGAAGGAACATCCTTATATTTAGTAAAATTGGATAGTGGTGAGATTTGGCGGAGACATGTCAACCAACTGTTGAGCTCAAAATTTAAGGGGGAGAAATGATAGATATTGATTAACTTATGTTTTCTATAAGTTGTTTTGATTATGTGTTGCTAGGCAACACAAACATTGTATTACTGTGTTATTATGCTGTATGTTACTGAAATAAAGTTACAAATTTAATTATTTTAAAATTATTTAATAATTACAGTTTTTGGTAATTAAAAATGTTGGTATTTAAAAAAATTTAAAATTTTGGTATCTTTAAAATATAGACCATTTAAGATATGTTTATGGAGATATAGCTATTTGAAAACAGTACATGACATATATTATTTGATCAATTGCAATTAATTATTCAATTCTTGTAAATACGAATTTCATATTTATTTCATGTAAGAATTTATTAGGCTTAAAATATATTTATTATTTTATCTATTAGCGTAAGGCTAAATGAAAGAACATTTTATATATTTTCTTCACATTTCTTCCTTATACAATTTAAAAAAATTCTTTTACAAAATAAAATATGTTAGTGAAAATATAAAATAAATAAATAAATACGGTAACAGCATAAGACATAAAATAACTAAAATAAAAATGTATGAGGAAATATGTTATATTTGACATTGTTAAAAGAGCCCAATTTTCATATAATTATCAGGAGATGTAGTAAAAATATTGAAAGGAATTAGGTTTTACACTTTAAATAAACAAGAATAAAGGTAAATTTACTAAGCTACGCTAAATACTACCTTACAAAAAATAAAACTTGAGAGTTGTTAAAGAAATTTACTGCTAAGCACTTATAAGCTCATAGTGAGAAATTTAATCACAATGTAAAAAAAAACCTTACAAATATTAGTAAGACATAACTAAATATCTATAACACTTGAACCGTTGCATTACCGTTAGTTTGAATCTTTTGTTCGACAAAATTACAGGTTCCAGCTTTTTCTCTGGAAGGCATGCTGTCACGTGTTACATCAATCTAGCCCTACACAAACATGCCGACCCTCCAGTAGTTCCCTCAACCACCCAAGCTAATCAATTTTGTAGGGTAGCATTGTCATCTATTATAAAATTCCTCACGCCCTTTTAGTGTTTTTTAATAATACAATACGAAGAAGGCAAATATAATAAGTGCTTAGTAATATTTTTATAATATAATATGTATACAATATCAGCTCATTTCTGTATACATATAACGAATAGCTCTAATATAATACTCTTATCTTAAATATAACGTTAATGGATACTTTAACCAGCCATAAAAAAATAGTCTACCTTGTTATATAATGTACCGTTATATTTCAGAAATAAACGTGATAATAAACGTAAGATACATAATGTATGTACATATATAGTAAATAAAAGTAAAAATACAAAATGATACATATCATGTAATTAACTATATATTGTCACCGTAAACGCATTTGCACCATTTGGACGGTTTTATATTTGATTTAAAATCAAACTTTGGCTGTTTAAAATATTTACGATAGGTAATAGTAACTACGGGTCAAAAATAATGACTAGATTTTCAATATTGTGTCATAATTAATTGATTTTCACACCTGGAAATAAAACACTGCAACGGTAGTTGTTTAGAATATTGCTCTTTCTAAATATTTTTACAGCCAATAAATTAAAGTAAAAATGGGCTAGATTTTTTAGAACTCCCAGAGTATTGCATGCATCTGTATTTCTTTGTAGTGGTGAGGTTTAAAAAAACAAATCTTCATATTGTATTTTTTAGTGTAAATTAGCTCCAAATTCCTCGTTTAATTTAAGCATACATAAAACAAGGATTAAAAAAAAACTATTTGCTAGGTAGAAAATTACAAAAAAAGGAAAATCTGATGCATTTTTCAGTATTATTTTAATATAAACAGTACTGTAAATAAATTTAATTTAGTAGTATATAAAGTATGTATTTGGTTAAAGTGCATGTTACTAACATACAGAAAAATTTGAATTTGTTGCTTTCTATGCTGAATTTGCATTACTGAACTTTTAATTTAACTTAAATTACAGTTAAAAAAATAATCTCATTCAAATAATTAAAAAGTTCTTCTTTGAAATATAGAAACGTGGGTTGTACATACAATGTAATATGTATGTATTATTTGTCTTGATATACTTAAATAAGACTAATTAATTCAATAGAACCAAAAACGATTTTACTGTCTTTTTATGATCCTCATGTTTGACGGTCTTATTAATTACGTTTTCAAAATATAGTTGTGAAAATATTTTAACAAAATGCATTTTATTAACTAGGCATTTATAAAAGATATATGAAAACAGTAAAATAAAAAGCCAAATTTACTAAACTTAATACTAAAGTGCTCGTTCGTGTGTTATAATAATATGACCTCCAATATCAGGCATAATATGTGAGTAACACACTACCTATATCACAGCAGAACAGTAATATCTACAATAAATGAAGTTTCACACTATTGAAATCAAATAAAAAATCTGTTTACTCAACAAACAAAAAAAAAAAAGAAGAAAAGTACAAAATTAACAATACAAATATAACTAACAATGATCCTCCCATGGGCTAAATTCTGTGCTAGAGGACCGAGAAGTTATCAATAAAACTGTATTCTAGTGAATGGAAAACTTAAATTAAACAATACTCAATATCCATATCATGAAATAAAAATACAAATGACAAATAAACTCCTCATACCAGAGGCCGCAGAAGAAAAAAAAAAAATCACACTATAACATTACGTTTTTTTTTATAAGTCATATCAGTATAGGTTAATTAATTATTACATTTATACTATTTATTTTTACGAAGCTTTAATATGTTCCTTCATTGTGCAAATTTCATATTATTGTGTAACATCCAGGCTTACATGGTTTACGTTACTGTTAGTCTTAACCATGTTGGAAGTTGGGAGGAATTAACTAATTGACTTGAATTTGTAAATAATATTAAATATTTTACCTGAATTAACTATAGTTTTGGTGAAAGTAAAATAAATCAAAAACAGGGTGTCAGTTTAAACTTATTCTGTAAGCAATGTGTTAATGGATTATTCGTCCATCATTTTATAAATATACGTGTGAATGAACTATTAATATTTTTTAAACATGTAATAGATGCCTTAAAAGAAAATGTAATTTAAAATCAAAGAGTTGCAATCGTTATTTGAGAACTATCAAAGACGTATTCTAACATATTCAAATAATTAAATATTCAATAGTGTGTCTAGGATAAAAAAATGTTTTTTTATGAGCCATTCCAGTTCATTCATTCTTTCTCTATATTGCACTATTACAATGATTAATTACCATCTTAAAATAAACAAACAGATGTTTGGTGTCTTAAATATGTTCTAACACATTTTCAAAAGGAAAATCTATATTACTAGATTAATAAACCTCTCAACATGTCAATACAAATTTAGGATATATTTTCACATTGTATTATTGAATTAAAATATACGTTCATGTCCTTAAACAATAAGATATTGTAGGATTTATTTTTTATTCCTTAATACGTTGTTTTTAAGAATCCATTTAGCAGAATATTTACTATATTTATATTTTCAAACCCAATTTTTATGTGACATTTTGAAAGTAGCGCAGTATAATGGAAATTGAACTAAAAATATTTTATGGTAAAAATCTATAAACTGTCTCATCAAAGTGCTGTGGTGATTGTTAATTTGTAGAAATTTACTTCTTATTATTTTTTTATAATCTAAAACAGTTCAACATTAATTAATCTTGTATATAGACTCTATGATTCTCTAAATATAGCATTTTAATTAATTAGTTGTGTTTATTAAGACTCTGCAAATGATCGAATGTATAAAATATGATTTTCAACAAATACTTTAAAAACATTATTTTAACATATAACAATTTAAAAAAGTAATTGTTTCACTTGTTTCTTTTAATATGCAATTATTTAAATTATGTTAATATTTAAAAACTAAGCAGTGTTGAGCCATTTTCAATATATGTTTACTAAGAGATTCTAAAGCTTGTATACAATAAGTTCGTAGATAGTTTATGATTTCTTTACATACAGTAATGAACATTTTGAACGAAACACATTTACTCTATATGTAAGGTTATAATTCACATGTTAGGGTATATCGTTTATCTTTAAGTATTTTATAGTGTATGGTTAGAACTAAAACGTAATTAAACCAAGTAGCTAGTGAAAAAATAACTGTGTTGGGAATAGTTTGGTTATCTAACATTAAAATGTAATTAAGAATTTCACATTAATGCTAAAACAAGGATTTCGCTTAACATTTATCACCTATAATTGTTGCTATCAAAATATTTTATATAAATTAGGTATAAAACTAACGGAATTTTATAACGCTAAAATTTTATAAATTATCGTTTAGATTTCGGTAATTAGTCTCAGTAGTTTAGTACAAATGCCTGGTTTGAATGCCCTTTTACATTTTCAATCTAAAAACAAATTAAAATTGTTTATTTACTTGGTCTATAGTCAATATTCTAATAGAAGTGGTTCTAAAACTAAAAACCACCCAATAAATTCACTCTTACAGTATGCCCGTGTGTTTTGTAAACAAAGCACGTCCTTTGGGCAAAAACCAATAGAGTTTCGTGCATCCATAACCCCGCACATTCAGGGTAGCTAAAACCCCTTTGGTGGAATTCAATCCTTTGCTTTACTAAACTGAATTTTGACCTTTGAAATAAATTCTTGTAAAATCACAAACTACTAATCTCCATTATTCAATTTTAAAATACGAACCAGGTTTTAACTCAGTTACTTTTTTTAATCTGTATTGTTTTCAGGACGCGCACACTCAATATTATTGGGATGGTAAACAAATAAGACCTATATGATGAATACAAAATTAGGACAGTTCCGTTCATTCACTACCACTAGTTTTTATGTTACTTCAATACCACTACTTTTTTTAATCGCAGTTACGGTTAGGTTAGGTCATGTTAAGTTAGGTTAGGTTAGGTTAAATGGCTACTAAAGTTTATCACATTTTGGTAAATCCAATGAATGACATACCGTCGAATCCGCTTTCCGCGTGTAAAATCTTTAAAGCGATATCGGAGCGATTCCTAGTGGATAAAGAATACCGCAGTTGGGTTTAAAATGATTAGGGAACCATTTTTAGAGCAATGTAATGCATATTTGTTTATATAAGTTTTGACAACTTATATTTTATAATATATATCAATATCGTGTTTGAAACTTGAATATTTATCCAACTTTATAAGTATCTACGTTATTTTTAAAATAACTACTTGACATCTAGTGATATTTACGTAACATCTGAAAGATCCGTGTAATGGCATGCTATATCATAAAAAAATTGCAAATATATGTATATATATCCACTAAGTATAATAAGTATAATGATGAATTAAAAAAAAAAACACGTGTACAAGCGTCCACTATAACAAGACTTTGTCTACCATCCGTACTATATAAACGACCCAAGAAATACTCGAGCTATATAACGAAAAATCGCATACAGGCGTCCAATATAACAAGACTTTGTCTACTATCCGTACTATATAAACGACCCACGAAATACTCGAGCTATAAAACAAATAACAGTATACATGCGTCTATTATAACAAGACTTTGTCTACTATCCGTACTGTATAAACGACCCAAGAAATACTCGAGCTATAAAACAAATAACCGTATACATGCGTCTATTATAACAAGACTTTGTCTACTATCCGTACTGTATAAACGACCCAAGAAATACTCGAGCTATAAAACAAATAACCGTATACATGCGTCTATTATAACAAGACTTTGTCTACTATCCGTACTGTATAAACGACCCAAGAAATACTCGAGCTATAAAACAAATAACCGTATACATGCGTCTATTATAACAAGACTTTGTCTACTATCCGTACTGTATAAACGACCCAAGAAATACTCGAGCTATAAAACAAATAACCGTATACATACGTCTATTATAACAAGACTTTGTCTACTATCCGTACTGTATAAACGACCCAAGAAATACTCGAGCTATAAAACAAATAACCGTATACATGCGTCTATTATAACAAGACTTTGTCTACTATCCGTACTATATAAACGACCCAAGAAATACTCGAGCTATAAAACAAATAACCGTATACATGCGTCCAATATAACAAGACTTTGTCTACTATCCGTACTATATAAACGACCCAAGAAATACTCGAGCTATAAAACAAATAACCATATACATGCGTCTATTATAACAAGACTTTGTCTACTATCCGTACTATATAAACGACCCAAGAAATACTCGAGCTATAAAACAAATAACCGTATACATGCGTCCACTATAACAAGACTTTGTCTACCATCCTTACTATATAAACGACCCAAGAAATACTCGAGCTATATAACGAAAAATCGCATACAGGCGTCCAATATAACAAGACTTTGTCTACTATCCGTACTATATAAACGACCCACGAAATACTCGAGCTATAAAACAAATAACCGTATACATGCGTCTATTATAACAAGACTTTGTCTACTATCCGTACTATATAAACGACCCAAGAAATACTCGAGCTATAAAACAAATAACCGTATACATGCGTCTATTATAACAAGACTTTGTCTACTATCCGTACTGTATAAACGACCCAAGAAATACTCGAGCTATATAACGAAAAATCGCATACAGGCGTCCAATATAACAAGACTTTGTCTACTATCCGTACTATATAAACGACCCACGAAATAATCAAGCTATGTAACCAATAACCGTATACACAAGCGTCTACTATAGCAAGACTTTGTCTACGATCAGTAATCTATAAACCACCCAAGAAATACTTGAGCTATATAACAAATAACCGTATACAAGCGTTCACTATAACAAGACTTTGTCTACCATCCGTACTATATAAGCGACACAAGAAATACTCGCGCTATATAACAAATAACCATATACAAGCTTCTACTATAATTAGACTTTGTCTACTATCCGTACTATATAAACGACACAAGAAATACTCGAGCTATATAACAAATAACCGTATACAAGCGTCTACTATAGCAAGACTTTGTCTACGATCAGTAATCTATAAACCACCCAAGAAATACTCGAGCTATATAACAAATAACCGTACACAGGCGTTCACTATAACAAGACTTTGTCTACCATCCGTACTATATAAGCGACACAAGAAATACTCGCGCTATATAACAAATAACCATATATAAGCGTCTACTATAACTAGACTTTGTCTACTATCCGTACTATGTAAACGACCCAAGAAATACTAGAGCTATATACCAAATAAACGTATACACATTAAAACTATAAAATAACTATTTAAGCTCACATTTATTTGGCTCCTTTCATATCCATTTAAATAATATTTAAAAATTAAACCTTAATAAAATAGAACAGTGTTTTTTTTTAATTAATTGTTGAAATTAATTTATTCTGTGAAGAATTAAACAAAAAACTTGGCTAATTACCAAAGCCCTTTTTTTTAAGTCACTGCTTGGTCAATGATAGTAGATATAATATGGGCATTGAGAAACGCCCCATGATGAGTTTTTCGCCAAATGATGAGTCGGCTAGGTCAGTTTTCTTTAATGAGGTTCTAATGACCTTAACGAGTTTTTGATGAGGTTCTAATTGACCTTAACGAGTTTTTAATGAGGTTCTAATTGACCTTAACGAGTTTTTAATGAGGTTCTAATGACCTTAATGAGTCTTTATTGACCTTAAAGTGAAAAGATGATGGTATTGCCGCCAGAATTTAGGATTTCTGCGTCAAATCAATAACCAGCCCTCCCCCCCCTTCCCCCTCTCCCCTCCCCCCCCTCACCCCTATAGCGTTGGAGGTGGCCGCCGCAATCAAAATCAATCAAAGTCAAATCAAAGTCAATCAAAATCAAATCACAGTAGTAGATATAAAACAGGCATTGACCAACGCCCCATGAAGAGTTTTCGCCAAATGAAGACTGTGATTTAATTTTGATTGATTGACTGTGATTTAATTTTGATTGATTTTTAATGAGCTTTGATTGATTTTGATTTAATTTTGATTGATTTTGATTGATTTTTAATGGGCTTTGATTGATTTTGATTTAATTTTGATTGATTTTGATTGATTTTTAATGAGCTTTGATTAGATTTTGATTGACTTTGATTTGATTTTGATTGGGCTTTGATTGATTTTGATTTAATTTTGATTGATTTTGATTGATTTTTAATGAGCTTTGATTGATTTTGATTTAATTTTGATTGATTTTGATTGATTTTTAATGGGCTTTGATTGATTTTGATTTAATTTTGATTGATTTTGATTGATTTTTAATGAGCTTTGATTAGATTTTGATTGACTTTGATTTGATTTTGATTGGGCTTTGATTGATTTTGATTTGATTTTGATTTAATTTTGATTGATTTTTAATGGGCTTTGATTGATTTTGATTTTATTTTGATTGATTTTGATTGATTTTTAATGAGCTTTGATTAGATTTTGATTGACTTTGATTTGATTTTGATTGGGCTTTGATTTGATTTTGATTGACTTTGGAAGACTGTGATTTAATTTTGATTGATTTTTAATGGGCTTTGATTGATTTTGATTTAATTTTGATTGATTTTGATTGATTTTTAATGAGCTTTGATTAGATTTTGATTGACTTTGATTTGATTTTGATTGGGCTTTGATTTGATTTTGATTGACTTTGATTTTGATTGATTTTGATGGCGGCGGCCACCTGCCGGACCCAAGCGTTATTGATTGTTTCGGAGAGTGGGGCCGCCATCTTGGATCCGGGGCATATATATTACGATGATTTCAGGAAAATCCTCATTCAGTCTCAGACTTTTGAACGAGACACATCTAGCAGCTCCGCTATTTACAACGTACATAACCTATAAATTCATTTGCAGATCATCATCATGAACCCCAACCAGATTGCATGCCCTAGATGCAGCAAGACCATGTCTAAGGCAAACATAGCTCGCCACCTCAAGAGCTGCACCGGGCCTACAACAATCCGGGAGCCTCAACGCCCCTGTCCGACTTGTGGACTCATGATAACTATCTCCCACCGCAGCCGCCACCTCAAGAAGTGTAGCCCCGCTCACCTCAAGAGGAAAGCAGACGAACCAGCCCCCTCCACTTCCGAGGTTGCTCGCTTCGTGACCGACCCCCAACCGTCAACCAGCACTTCCATCATCAATAACGTGCGCTCTTCGATCGTATAAGCATACAACACGGTCAAGGAGACAGTGGGACATCTCATCGGAGGACATAGACAGTTGGAAATTATTGAAATCGAGAAGGCGTTCAAGGGACGAATGAAGACGTACTCAGTCAAGAACCACCCCAACATCAAGGACCCCATCGGATTTCTGAAGCAGGCTCGAGGCCTCGTTCGGACCAAGATCGAGGAGCACGTCAAAGAAAAAAATATCAAGACTAACCTCATATTCCTCGTAAAATACAAAAAACCGGTCGGAGATAAGGAAGAGGAAAAAGAAATGAACTTTAAGACCAAGAACGCGGTTATCCTACCAGCCACTAACATCGAGGACTATCTGGAGGATGCCGAAGGGAAGCTCTTAAAAGAAATGGATGAATTCTACGCCAAGGGATCCGGGTGGACTCTGGCTAAAATTATCGGCTTGGAGCTAAGAATCAATGGATACGACCCCATCCACGCATCAACCTACATCGAGCTGCCAAAAAAGATCAGCGATAAGAAGGCTGTTCTGAATATACAAAACACTGATCAGAAATGCTTCCTCTGGTCTGTGTTAGCAGCTCTCCATCCCGTCTCACGGCAAGATCAACCTCGCCGCATCCACCACTATCTACCATTCGAACACGAGTTGGATCAACATCTCCAAGGAATCAACTTCCCCGTCACCCTTGATAAAATCACGCTATTCGAGAAGAGGAGCGGATTTTCCATCAACGTCTACGCTTACGACGACAAGTGCATCGTATACCCGCTGCTGGTAACAAATGTAGAGAAACACATCCATATCGACCTCCTATACATCAAAGACGGAGACAACACGCATTATTGTCTCATTAGAGACCTCAGCCGACTTGTTAGGTCCCAGACTACTAATCATCATGGTGGAACCTACATATGTCGTCGCTGCCTGCTACACTTTGGAACGCAAGACCTACTCAACTGTCACACGGAGGACTGCAACGAGCACGAAGCCGTCAAGATTATCATGCCACCGGAGGGAAGCACTATCAAGTTTGAAGAGGGGCAGAAGAAGATGCGAGTCCCGTTCGCAATGTACGCGGACTTTGAGTGCATGCTCACCCCCATCGAGGAGAACGAGGATCGAGCGATTGGACCTAGGAGATGCTATACCGAGAAGTACCAGAAGCATGAGGCCATCAGCTTCTGCTACTACACCGTGTATACAGATGGAGACTACGCCCACCCCGTCAGCTACTTTGGAGAGGATGCCGCTCAGGTCTTCGTAGAACGTCTACTAGATGAGTCGAGGAAGATTCACCAACTCTACTCCACCGCTGCAGCCATTCCGATGCAGCTAACTGCGGACGACGAGCAGGAATTTATCACGGCTACCAACTGCCACATCTGTGAAAAGCCTTTCACCAACCCAGATGACTACAAGGTTCGTGATCACGATCACCTCACCGGAAAGTTAAGAGGCACCGCCCACAACCTCTGCAACCTCAAGTTTCGGAAACCAAATTTTATACCCATCTTTATCCATAACTTGAGTGGGTATGACACCCATTTATTTATCAAAATGTTTGGGTTGAACGACGAGACCATCAGCGTCGTACCTAACAATGAAGAACGCTACATCTCGTACACCGTCGAGATTGAGGGTGGGGTGAAGCTGTGATTCCTCGACTCGTGCCGGTTCATGGCTTCGAGTCTCGATAAATTGGTAAAGAACCTCGCTCCCGAACATTTCAAACACACCTCACAATTCTACATTGGAGAGCAACTGCAGTTGCTTACAAGAAAGGGGATCTACCCCTACGACTTTATGGACTCCCTAGAAAAGTTCGAGTTGACATCTCTACCAGCAAAAGAAGACTTTTACAACAAATTAAATATGACTGGAATCTCCGATCAAGACTACGAGCATGCGCGGAAGATCTGGACTACATTCAACATCAAAAACATGCAGGAATATACGGAGCTCTACAACAAGACAGATGTGCTTCTATTAGCCGACATCATGGAGAACTTCCGAGACGTGTGCCTCCAGACTTATCAACTAGATCCAGCCTGGTATTTCACCGCACCTGGACTCGCCTGGAGCGCCATGCTCAAGGTCACTAACATCGAGCTGGAGTTGCTCTCAGACTACAACATGAGTCTGATGATTGGCAAAGGAATTCGAGGAGGAGTTTCCCAAGTCTCATGCCGCTACGCTAAGGCCAACAACCCGTACACCGAGGACTATGATGAGGAGAAACCTACCAGCTACCTCACCTACCTGGACGCCAACAATTTATACGGGTGGGCGATGAGCCAGCACATGCCCTACGTGGTTTCAAGTGGGTGGAGCCAGTGGAGTTCGAGTGGGAAGGTAACGGGTACGGCTACGTTGATATTATGGATGTAGCAGACGACAATGACATGGGATACATCTTGGAGGTGGATTTGGAGTACCCCAAAGAGCTCCACGACTCGCATTCCGACCTCCCCCTCGCCCCAGAGCAACGTATACCGCCGGGGGCTAAGGAGAGCAAGCTGCTTCTCACCCTCCACGACAAGGAGAAATACGTAGTACACTACCGCAACTTGAAGCAGTACTTGTCGCTGGGGATGAAGCTGACAAAAGTGCACCGAGCCGTCTGCTTTAACCAAAGCAGATGGCTGAAGAAATACATCGACCTAAATACCGATATGAGAACCCAGGCAAAAAACGATTTTGAGAAAGACTTCTTCAAACTGATGAACAATTCGGTGTTTGGGAAGACTATGGAGAACATCCGAAACCGAGTCGACATTCGCCTGGCGACAAAGGAACGACAAGTCCAAAAGTGGCTGGCAAAACCAAATTTCAAAAGCAGAACCATCTTCACCGAGCAGCTAGCAGCAGTTCATATGTCCAAAACGAAATTGTTGTTTAATAAGGCTATCTACGTAGGAATGAGCATCCTTGATATATCCAAAACCCTAATGTTCGACTTCCACTACAACGTCATCAAGAGAAAATATGGAAACAAGGCTGAACTTCAGTACACCGACACCGACTCTCTGACATATCTTATCGAGACGGAACACTTTTACAAGGATATGAAGCAGATGATAGACTTCTTCGACACAAGCGACTACCCTCAGCCGAACCGATACAACATCCCGAGCGTGAACAAAAAGGTGATTGGTAAGTTCAAGGATGAACTAAATGGTCGAGTTATGTATGAGCATGTTGGGCTTCGCTCAAGGTGTATGCGAGTCGCTCAGAAAAAAAGGACGACAAAGATGACGGGGAAATAAAAAAGAGCAAGGGTGTGAAGATGTGCGTGATAAAAAAAGATATTACCTTCCAAGATTATAAGGATTGTATGAAAGAATTCGCTGAAAAATACAGCACACTGGACATAGCACTTGGGGTAAAGCAAGACAACAGCTCTAAAGACTACCGCACTATGAACATGATCCGGAGTTTCAAGCACAATGTATATACCGTGGAGCTCAACAAGATTGCCCTATCTGCTCACGATGATAAGAGATTTATCCTGGAAGGGGGTGTCAAGACCCTACCCTGGGGGCATTATTTAATCGATAAAGAAGTGATGCTAGACCGAGCCGTCTTAGACGCGCTGATGGTGGAGTAAGAAGACGGGTGGGAGCACAAGAGTGCAGGAGGTAGCAAATAGAAGAAGGTCGGCTACCACTTTCCGCAGCGGGGAGGGGCTGCGGAATCCCTTAAAAACCAATAAATATTTTGGTTTACAACAATCTTAATCAGTTATGAATTGGACACAATTCAAACCAGTTATGAATGTGAGAGAAATCATCGCCAAAGAGCTACACGCTCCAGCCAGAAGAACATTTCCCACCAGACCTGTGGAAGTCAAAGGATGGGCTCAACCCGTCCGTAGTGCAATGTAAAAACCTCGTACTGGACGAACCTTCTTCTTAATTACGGTAACTCCTACGCCAGGTAAGTAATGTTAAGTTAGTTTTAAGTAAACTCTTTTACCGTCAACCTTTAAAAAACAATCTGTAAAATAAATTCTGTTATAATATGGACACTTTTGTGAGTTTACATAACTACAATTTATTAACGGATATCTCCAGCTCTGTGTGAATTTCTATAGAATACCGTACCATCGAGGTGAGGGCGGCCCAAATTCAATAAAAAAGCCCGACTGTTCTCTAAGGCAGCCGTAAAACGCATAAGACCTGAGGCAGTCCTGCAGCTTGGGGCTGGGCTAATCCCCGTAAGACCTTGAGTCGCAGTCCGGGCCCTCGTACGGTACGTGTATGATTGAATGTTACACTCTATGGCTGGACAGTATCCGTAGGTCCTGTGTGTGAGGGAGAGTAACCTACAAAAAAGAAAAAAACACACAAAACCTACTGTAAAAAACAGAATTAAAAAATAATAAAAACAAATTTATAAATAAAAACCCCTTTGTAAGTCTGTACGTCACATTGAAAGGCTTCTCTAAGTAAAGTGTTGTCTTTACTTACAGAGGGACCCAAAAAATAGAAAAAATAAATACAAAAAAAAAAAATTATAAAAACAATAACTAAATAATACTGGGAGGTAGCATTTTGTTGGTTGGCTACCACCGTAATGAGCGAGGTTGGGGCTCATTACACTAAAATACCCGTGGGGGATACCAGTCCTCTATCGGGCGCGTCCCATGGGAATTGGGCAATGCCCTTCAGTTTTGCCTTCAGCTTACTTGAGGGTAGTGAGGAATTAAATACTCACTGTGAAAAAAAACTGGTTAAATCAGTTTTTCTAAACATTAAAAAAACCTTTAAAATTATCTAATAGACTCTTTATAAACTTAGTTTGTGCTCAAAACAACACACAAAAGACCAAACACAAACTCTACATATAAGACTCTTGGTTGACCACCCACCTACTCAACATACAACAACTCTGATAGATCATCCACCTAACTATTACATAAAACCTTTGATAGACCACCAACACACATGAACAACCTACCTACCTACCTACATAACAGTACCACCCTCCCAAATTTTTCGCCAAATTTGCCTCAAATTCCCTCGTTATACTATATAAAATGTACTCTTAGCCAAAATGCACTCTATTTACAGTCTGGGTTGGACTAACCCGGGTTAACACAACGTGGGTTATTAAAGCCCGGGTTAACCCACGTTGATTTAAAGCCCCCAGAGGGCAGAAAAGTAAGGATGATTCGCCCATATATATTATCTACTAACAAAAAAACAGAAAAACAGAAAACAGAAAAACAGAAAAACAGAAAAACAGAAAAACAGAAAAACAGAAAAACAGAAAAACAGAAAAACAGAAAAACAAAAAAACAGAAAAACAGAAAAACAGAAAAACAGAAAAACAGAAAAACAGTTCTGTTTTTCTGTTTTTCTGTTTTTCTGTTTTCTGTTTTTTTGTTTTTCTGTTTTCTGTTTTTTTGTTAGTAGATAATATATATGGGCGAATCATCCTTACTTTTCTGCCCTCTGGGGGCTTTAAATCAACGTGGGTTAACCCGGGCTTTAATAACCCACGTTGTGTTAACCCGGGTTAGTCCAACCCAGACTGTAAATAGAGTGCATTTTGGCTAAGAGTACATTTTATATAGTATAACGAGGGAATTTGAGCCAAATTTGGCGGAAAATTTGGGAGGGTGGTACTGTTATGTAGGTAGGTAGGTAGGTTGTTCATGTGTGTTGGTGGTCTATCAAAGGTTTTATGTAATAGTTAGGTGGATGATCTATCAGAGTTGTTGTATGTTGAGTAGGTGGGTGGTCAACCAAGAGTCTTATATGTAGAGTTTGTGTTTGGTCTTTTGTGTGTTGTTTTGAGCACAAACTAAGTTTATAAAGAGTCTATTAGATAATTTTAAAGGTTTTTTAATGTTTAGAAAAACTGATTTAACCAGTTTTTTTTCACAGTGAGTATTTAATTCCTCACTACCCTCAAGTAAGCTGAAGGCAAAACTGAAGGGCATTGCCCAATTCCCATGGGACGCGCCCGATAGAGGACTGGTATCCCCCACGGGTATTTTAGTGTAATGAGCCCCAACCTCGCTCATTACGGTGGTAGCCAACCAACAAAATGCTACCTCCCAGTATTATTTAGTTATTGTTTTTATAATTTTTTTTTTCTATTTTTTTTTTTTTGGTCCCTCTGTAAGTAAAGACAACACTTTACTTAGAGAAGCCTTTCAATGTGACGTACAGACTTACAAAGGGGTTTTTATTTATAAATTTGTTTTTATTATTTTTTAATTCTGTTTTTTACAGTAGGTTTTGTGTGTTTTTTTCTTTTTTGTAGGTTACTCTCCCTCACACACAGGACCTACGGATACTGTCCAGCCATAGAGTGTAACATTCAATCATACACGTACCGTACGAGGGCCCGGACTGCGACTCAAGGTCTTACGGGGATTAGCCCAGCCCCAAGCTGCAGGACTGCCTCAGGTCTTATGCGTTTTACGGCT
This sequence comes from Stictocephala bisonia, assembly GCA_035578905.1. Taxonomy (NCBI): domain Eukaryota; kingdom Metazoa; phylum Arthropoda; class Insecta; order Hemiptera; family Membracidae; genus Stictocephala; species Stictocephala bisonia. The sequence continues at coordinate 150,599 of JAQJVL010001273.1, forward strand.
GCCTTAGAGAACAGTCGGGCTTTTTTATTGAATTTGGGCCGCCCTCACCTCGATGGTACGGTATTCTATAGAAATTCACACAGAGCTGGAGATATCCGTTAATAAATTGTAGTTATGTAAACTCACAAAAGTGTCCATATTATAACAGAATTTATTTTACAGATTGTTTTTTAAAGGTTGACGGTAAAAGAGTTTACTTAAAACTAACTTAACATTACTTACCTGGCGTAGGAGTTACCGTAATTAAGAAGAAGGTTCGTCCAGTACGAGGTTTTTACATTGCACTACGGACGGGTTGAGCCCATCCTTTGACTTCCACAGGTCTGGTGGGAAATGTTCTTCTGGCTGGAGCGTGTAGCTCTTTGGCGATGATTTCTCTCACATTCATAACTGGTTTGAATTGTGTCCAATTCATAACTGATTAAGATTGTTGTAAACCAAAATATTTATTGGTTTTTAAGGGATTCCGCAGCCCCTCCCCGCTGCGGAAAGTGGTAGCCGACCTTCTTCTATTTGCTACCTCCTGCACTCTTGTGCTCCCACCCGTCTTCTTACTCCACCATCAGCGCGTCTAAGACGGCTCGGTCTAGCATCACTTCTTTATCGATTAAATAATGCCCCCAGGGTAGGGTCTTGACACCCCCTTCCAGGATAAATCTCTTATCATCGTGAGCAGATAGGGCAATCTTGTTGAGCTCCACGGTATATACATTGTGCTTGAAACTCCGGATCATGTTCATAGTGCGGTAGTCTTTAGAGCTGTGATCTTGCTTCACCCCAAGTGCTATGTCCAGTGTGCTGTATTTTTCAGCGAATTCTTTCATACAATCCTTATAATCTTGGAAGGTAATATCTTTTTTTATCACGCACATCTTCACACCCTTGCTCTTTTTTATTTCCCCGTCATCTTTGTCGTCCTTTTTTTCTGAGCGACTCGCATACATCTTTGAGCGAAGCCCAACATGCTCATACATAACTCGACCATTTAGTTCATCCTTGAACTTACCAATCACCTTTTTGTTCACGCTCGGGATGTTGTATCGGTTCGGCTGAGGGTAGTCGCTTGTGTCGAAGAAGTCTATCATCTGCTTCATATCCTTGTAAAAGTGTTCCGTCTCGATAAGATATGTCAGAGAGTCGGTGTCGGTGTACTGAAGTTCAGCCTTGTTTCCATATTTTCTCTTGATGACGTTGTAGTGGAAGTCGAACATTAGGGTTTTGGATATATCAAGGATGCTCATTCCTACGTAGATAGCCTTATTAAACAACAATTTCGTTTTGGACATATGAACTGCTGCTAGCTGCTCGGTGAAGATGGTTCTGCTTTTGAAATTTGGTTTTGCCAGCCACTTTTGGACTTGTCGTTCCTTTGTCGCCAGGCGAATGTCGACTCGGTTTCGGATGTTCTCCATAGTCTTCCCAAACACCGAATTGTTCATCAGTTTGAAGAAGTCTTTCTCAAAATCGTTTTTTGCCTGGGTTCTCATATCGGTATTTAGGTCGATGTATTTCTTCAGCCATCTGCTTTGGTTAAAGCAGACGGCTCGGTGCACTTTTGTCAGCTTCATCCCCAGCGACAAGTACTGCTTCAAGTTGCGGTAGTGTACTACGTATTTCTCCTTGTCGTGGAGGGTGAGAAGCAGCTTGCTCTCCTTAGCCCCCGGCGGTATACGTTGCTCTGGGGCGAGGGGGAGGTCGGAATGCGAGTCGTGGAGCTCTTTGGGGTACTCCAAATCCACCTCCAAGATGTATCCCATGTCATTGTCGTCTGCTACATCCATAATATCAATGTAGCCGTACCCGTTACCTTCCCACTCGAACTCCACTGGCTCCACCCACTTGAAACCACCGTAGGGCATGTGCTGGCTCATCGCCCACCCGTATAAATTGTTGGCGTCCAGGTAGGTGAGGTAGCTGGTAGGTTTCTCCTCATCATAGTCCTCGGTGTACGGGTTGTTGGCCTTAGCGTAGCGGCATGAGACTTGGGAAACTCCTCCTCGAATTCCTTTGCCAATCATCAGACTCATGTTGTAGTCTGAGAGCAACTCCAGCTCGATGTTAGTGACCTTGAGCATGGCGCTCCAGGCGAGTCCAGGTGCGGTGAAATACCAGGCTGGATCTAGTTGATAAGTCTGGAGGCACACGTCTCGGAAGTTCTCCATGATGTCGGCTAATAGAAGCACATCTGTCTTGTTGTAGAGCTCCGTATATTCCTGCATGTTTTTGATGTTGAATGTAGTCCAGATCTTCTGCGCATGCTCGTAGTCTTGATCGGAGATTCCAGCCATATTTAATTTGTTGTAAAAGTCTTCTTTTGCTGGTAGAGATGTCAACTCGAACTTTTCTAGGGAGTCCATAAAGTCGTAGGGGTAGATCCCCTTTCTTGTAAGCAACTGCAGTTGCTCTCCAATGTAGAATTGTGAGGTGTGTTTGAAATGTTCGGGAGCGAGGTTCTTTACCAATTTATCGAGACTCGAAGCCATGAACCGGCACGAGTCGAGGAATCGCAGCTTCACCCCACCCTCAATCTCGACGGTGTACGAGATGTAGCGTTCTTCATTGTTAGGTACGACGCTGATGGTCTCGTCGTTCAACCCAAACATTTTGATGAATAAATGGGTGTCATACCCACTCAAGTTATGGATAAAGATGGGTATAAAATTTGGTTTCCGAAACTTGAGGTTGCAGAGGTTGTGGGCGGTGCCTCTAAACTTTCCGGTGAGGTGATCGTGATCACGAACCTTGTAGTCATCTGGGTTGGTGAAAGGCTTTTCACAGATGTGACAGTTGGTAGCCGTGACAAATTCCTGCTCGTCGTCCGCAGTTAGCTGCATCGGGATGGCTGCAGCGGTGGAGTAGAGTTGATGAATCTTCCTCGACTCATCTAGTAGACGTTCTACGAAGACCTGGGCGGCATCCTCTCCAAAGTAGCTGACGGGGTGGGCGTAGTCTCCATCGGTATACACGGTGTAGTAGCAGAAGCTGATGGCCTCATGCTTCTGGTACTTCTCGGTATAGCATCTCCTTGGTCCAATCGCTCGATCCTCGTTCTCCTCGATGGGGGTGAGCATGCACTCAAAGTCCGCGTACATTGCGAACGGGACTCGCATCTTCTTCTGCCCCTCTTCAAACTTGATAGTGCTTCCCTCCGGTGGCATGATAATCTTGACGGCTTCGTGCTCGTTGCAGTCCTCCGTGTGACGGTTGAGTAGGTCTTGCGTTCCAAAGTGTAGCAGGCAGCGGCGGCATATGTAGGTTCCACCATGATGATTAGTAGTCTGGGATCTAACAAGTCGGCTGAGGTCTCTAATGATACAATAATGCATATTGTCTCCGTCTTTGATGTATAGGAGGTCGATATGGTTGTGTTTCTCTACATTTGTTACCAGCAGCGGGTATACGATGCACTTGTCGTCGTAAGCGTAGACGTTGATGGAAAATCCGCTCCTCTTCTCGAATAGCGTGATTTTATCAAGGGTGACGGGGAAGTTGATTCCTTGGAGATGTTGATCCAGCTCGTGTTCGAATGGTAGATAGTGGTGGATGCGGCGAGGTTGATCTTGCCAAGAGACGGGATGGAGAGCTGCTAACACAGACCAGAGGAAGCATTTCTGATCAGTGTTTTGTATATTCAGAACAGCCTTCTTATCGCTGATCTTTTTTGGCAGCTCGATGTAGGTTGATGCGTGGATGGGGTCGTATCCATTGATTCTTAGCTCCAAGCCGATAATTTTAGCCAGAGTCCACCCGGATCCCTTGGCGTAGAATTCATCCATTTCTTTTAAGAGCTTCCCTTCGGCATCCTCCAGATAGTCCTCGATGTTAGTGGCTGGTAGGATAACCGCGTTCTTGGTCTTAAAGTTAATTTCTTTTTCCTCTTCCTTATCTCCGACCGGTTTTTTGTATTTTACGAGGAATATGAGGTTAGTCTTGATATTTTTTTCTTTGACGTGCTCCTCGATCTTGGTCCGAACGAGGCCTCGAGCCTGCTTCAGAAATCCGATGGGGTCCTTGATGTTGGGGTGGTTCTTGACTGAGTACGTCTTCATTCGTCCCTTGAACGCCTTCTCGATTTCAATAATTTCCAACTGTCTATGTCCTCCGATGAGATGTCCCACTGTCTCCTTGACCGTGTTGTATGCTGATACGATCGAAGAGCGCACGTTGTTGATGATGGAAGTGCTGGTTGACGGTTGGGGGTCGGTCTCGAAGCGAGCAACCTTGGAAGTGGAGGGGGCTGGTTCTTCTGCTTTCCTCTTGAGGTGAGCGGGGCTGCACTTCTTGAGGTGGCGGCTGCGGTGGGAGATAGTTATCATGAGTCCACAAGTCGGACAGGGACGTTGAGGCTCCCGGATTGTTGTAGGCCCGGTGCAGCTCTTGAGGTGGCGAGCTATGTTTGCCTTAGACATGGTCTTGCTGCATCTAGGGCATGCAATCTGGTTGGGGTTCATGATGATGATCTGCAAATGAATTTATAGGTTATGTACGTTGTAAATAGCGGAGCTGCTAGATGTGTCTCATTCAAAAGTCTGAGACTGAATGAGGATTTTCCTGAAATCATCGTAATATATATGCCCCGGATCCAAGATGGCGGCCCCACTCTCCGAAACAATCAATAACGCTTGGGTCCGGCAGGTGGCCGCCGCCATCAAAATCAATCAAAATCAAAGTCAATCAAAATCAAATCAAAGCCCAATCAAAATCAAATCAAAGACAATCAAAATCTAATCAAAGCTCATTAAAAATCAATCAAAATCAATCAAAATTAAATCAAAATCAATCAAAGCCCATTAAAAATCAATCAAAATTAAATCACAGTCTTCCAAAGTCAATCAAAATCAAATCAAAGCCCAATCAAAATCAAATCAAAGTCAATCAAAATCTAATCAAAGCTCATTAAAAATCAATCAAAATCAATCAAAATTAAATCAAAATCAATCAAAGCCCATTAAAAATTAATCAAAATTAAATCAAAATCAAATCAAAATCAATCAAAGCCCAATCAAAATCAAATCAAAGTCAATCAAAATCTAATCAAAGCTCATTAAAAATCAATCAAAATCAATCAAAATTAAATCAAAATCAATCAAAGCCCATTAAAAATCAATCAAAATCAATCAAAATTAAATCAAAATCAATCAAAGCTCATTAAAAATCAATCAAAATTAAATCACAGTCAATCAATCAAAATTAAATCACAGTCTACATTTGGCGAAAACTCTTCATGGGGCGTTGGTCAATGCCTGTTTTATATCTACTACTGTGATTTGATTTTGATTGACTTTGATTTGACTTTGATTGATTTTGATTGCGGCGGCCACCTCCAACGCTATAGGGGTGAGGGGGGAGGGGAGATGGGGAAGGGGGGGGGAGGAGTGGTTATTGATTTGACGCAGAAATCCTAAATTCTGGCGGCAATACCATCATCTTTTCACTTTAAGGTCAATAAAGACTCATTAAGGTCATTAGAACCTCATTAAAAACTCGTTAAGGTCAATTAGAACCTCATTAAAAACTCGTTAAGGTCAATTAGAACCTCATCAAAAACTCGTTAAGGTCATTAGAACCTCATTAAAGAAAACTGACCTAGCCGACTCATCATTTGGCGAAAAACTCATCATGGGGCGTTTCTCAATGCCCATATTATATCTACTAATGATCACAGTTCTATTAAAACAAATTATAGTGTTTGGCACGTTTCTACTATACAAGGCCCCTACCGACAGCAAATTCTATAATTTAAAATAATACATTTTTTATTTCGAAATAGAATCAAAACTAGAATATTGTCCCTGCAAAATAATTTCCTGATAACTTTTGTCATTATAGTTTTTTCTATAATTTACGTTTGTATGTATTTAGTGTGATAATTTCGTTCTTATATTAAAAAAGAGGTGATGCTTGAATTTATTACAAAAATAATGTCTTACTTTCCTTACAAAACAACCATTCCAATTTATTTTCCGTGCGTGAAACAAATTGCCCCTGTTGGCTCGGCCAGATCCCCTTTGTACATCCCTTCCGACTACATAATATATTGTGTGAGGTTTTCTCTGCCCTGAAACCTTATTTAGATCATATTTGTTTCCATAAAGGTCTTGTGATAATTTATATATAGACAAATTAAACAAAATTAGTGGAAGTATATTTTAAAACTTATTATCATTAGTACAAAATTCTTCGTCTACTATTATTGACAAGACAATATGTCTGCTGTCTTACTTAATATATACTGTGTTTATGTTGATATACAAATTATTCTCTAAGTGGCATATAATGATCCAGCATAAATACTCTAACGAATATAAGTATACTAATCCATTTAGTATACACAATTATAAAACTGGTTTTTAACGATCAATATTTGTTTGCGAAAAGTATTACATTGTTGGAATCTATTATTCTATCCTGATAAATAATTTCATGACAATTAGATTTAAAATTTTAAAATTTCAGAGTCCAGAGAAAACACTTAATTATTTTCGAAAGAATGCGCATGCATGTTTTTTTGTTTTCTATCCATAACGTAATAATTGAAATACTTTGATAATGTGGGCTATATGTTCACTTTGTAGCAAGTTCTTGAAAATTTTAATTGTTAGCCTTTTATATGTGGTAATATATTGTTACAAAGTTGGTTCCTCTGCAACATGTTGCCAATATAACAGAATAAAACCACATCAGACTGACCTGTGTAATATGTGTTTGAGATCAAAGCGGACACACTGAACTCATGGTTGTGGTGTAATGCCCCTTGGTGTTGTGCAGTTTGTGTTGGTGTTTGAGTTTTAATTTAATGTGGTTAATGTGACGAGTATGATTACAAACATTTTCCTTATAATGAAAGGAAATTAACATTAAATTGAACTCGTAAGTAAACATTTTATTCATAAACAGGGTGTAATTTGATGATAAAAAATTTAATAGAAAATAAAATGGTGTAAAATACAACACAAAATATGACCAAAGAGTAATAATTTTGCACAAAGATATTCTTTATATTTTTGGCCTAGGTTTATAGTCAAATACATATTGAAAAAGAACAGTTATCTATATGCAACTATATCATAAACTACCTTAACACACTCACACATACACGTAAATTGGTATTGATTCTCCTACCCACCCACACACCAACAAAACACTTAACATACAGTATCAGTAAAACATACCCTAGAACATTCGAATATTCATGACGAAAGACACCAAATAAATTTTAAAACACACGATCTTACCGAATGAAGATTAATATTTGTGCAGCAATAATAAAATCGATAAAAGTACTATTGAAATTGAAATTATTGATTTAATTTGTTTAAGATACATATTTGCAAGATTCTTATTTAATTAAGGTGGTTTTAAATATGTAAAAATTTACACAACCAGTAAATAAAAATTTTAATCTGCTAGAGTGTAAACAAGAGTAATACATTTTTACTAATCAAGATATTGTGTTAAAGATATGAAAAATATACTAAGATATTTTATGCCTATAATAAAATCCAAAATAAATTGACGTGAACTTTAGTTTTTCTTAAGTAAAGCTAAAAATTAAATGATTAAAGTTCTAGAATATTCAGTTCATAAATATTCTTTAAAAATTCTCTTTAATAATTGTTTGATATCTTAAGTGATTATATACCTATCTCGTATAATTTTGTGAAATCATTTTTCTTTGTAAAACAACATTAGATAAGTGCATACTAAAATACATTACACGAAATAAATTATAATACGGGTTAAATATTTTAAAGAAAATATATTTAACCCGTATATATTTAACAATAGTTCACGATTCACATTGTTGATATCGTTAGTATTATATCAACAAAACTACAAATATGAACTAGGTGAAGTAGTTTGTCCATATTGAATGCAAACAAACCAGATCATCGGACAAAACCAACAGGGTCCAAATTATCCGTAAGCCACATACATACCTATTGGTCTACCTCTATCATAGGCTATCTATACTGATGGATATTAAACTGATTTTGATGTAATTTTCTTGCGGAAAAACCGTAAATAAATACGGTACAAACAATTACCCCACCTGTAACTTGCTTACATACAAATATTTAAAATAAGTACCGCTTATAAAAATAGCGTTTATGAGTAACAAAATATTCCTAACTGTGTTAATGTTTTATCTCAATTACGTAGCTAATATTTAATTAAAAATTGTATTTATGTCATATTCACCTCACGAAACATCCATATTTATCATCCCTGAAATATTATAGCCTTTTTAGTGGTCATTTTAATAATCCATCTATGATAAATCATAAGACTATTATTTAATTTTTTACTATATATCATAAGTTATATTATAATTTTTTTAAATATAAGTGAGTATTTGCTTTTTTCGTAATATCTTGGCGAATATATTTATTTTAATAAAATTTTTCTTGGTATTTTTTAACCCAGTTTGAAACCGTTACTTTTTCATAGTAAATAAAAGTGAAGTGATACTAGAGATTAGTAATAAAATTAGTTATTTTTCTTTATTTATATTTTAAGTAACTGTCCCACAAACACTGATGTAATTTAATCATTAAGGTACTTTGTTGAAATTATTAAAGTAGTAAAATTACAAAGAATCACTATTATTCATTCTGCGTATGAAGAATTTGTTCAGCTAGTTTATTACATATTAAAGCCTCTTTATAATAATATATATTTAAATGGTATAAAAAACGACTTCAACTATATATAAACGATGGCAATTAAATCATTTGAGTAATTGGACGTTTTGTTTTATTTACTGATATATTATTATTTTTTTCCTTGTGGCAACATTAAAATAATTTTGCAACGAGATGTTGTACATAGAGATTACAGGAAGGGAAAGAATGTGAAAACATGTCAGGTGTGATTCATGCAAATTGAATATGTCACATTTTCCTTATTCGTGGAATCTCATATTTCATATTGAATTGTATTTCAGGTATTTCATTTATACGAGAGGAACTAAACTGGAACAATCAATTCATGATCCTGTAATTTTACATTTCTCTTCTTATATGAACATTTTAAAACCCATTCATAACAGTTTCGGTTAAATAAATTTATTTAATTATTCTATGGATGTACTAAAAAAGTTAAGTTTGGATACAAAATCGAGTAAATTACTATTAAATTATTGTCTATTTACTTTATGATTCATTATAATCATACTTTGAGTTGTAAGAATATTATTCATTAGGCAATAGGCTATATTTTACTAAAAAACCCTAATTACACGTTGAATTAATCATTGGAGCTAATAAAACGTATATGAAATGCTAAAATATATAGTTTTATTTTAAATACTTAAAATTGTTGGTTTTTCAGAATATAACAAGGTAGGTTTTTGTTAATTTATTTTTAGATTTTACTAATCAATTATTGAAATATATTTTGTTTCTGCAAGTATATAAAATATATTTTCTTTACCTATACAATTAAAAATATCTTAGAATGCTGCCTATGATTTTCTATAATAACTGCACCTTTTTTTTAGTTTTAATGTAAAGAGTAAAATCAATTCTATAGTTGGTTTAGGCATAACTTACTATTCCAGTGCTTTAAGTTGTGCCACGAGACTTTTTGGTTGTTTTATATACATCATAAACTCATATATTTCATTTTATTGTTTTTCCTTGTAATATATTAACATTGTTATGCTTGAAATTGCGACTTTAAAAAGTTTTTCTTCCCTTATTGTAATAAATATATTATAATATTAAACCTCGATGCCAAGAAGTTAAACCTATTTTATATTTTGTCTAACATTGCATTGAAACAAAATAAACCTGTAAATTAGTAAAAAATTAAGTAATAGTGTTTTGTATTGAACTTATTTAACACAATACGTTTGATTAATTAAAAAAATATTCCATTAATTAATACGTTTGATTACGTATTAAAAGAAATACTTACATTTTTTTACTTTTTTGTAATTGTACTCGCTTATAACTTTTAAGATGTAATACAATAGATTATTAAATTTTATAGTATTATGAATCAAAGAACCTAGATTTATATAATTATATAAATATACAAGTATCTAATGAATCAAAATATTCAAATGCATTAATTTATTAGATCAATACTAGGGCATTTTAAATTAGAGGAATAAACACGTTTCTATTCAAATAAATGTACATTTTAAATGTTTATTGTTTCTTATGAAAGATAGAAATATAATATTATTTTTATAAAACAATAAGAGCAATACAGACTATAAGCTTGCGTAAGTGTTAATGACTCCAACAGTATACGGGTAACTACATCAGCATTTTGTAATAAATACATATTTAACAGTACATATTCTAACAAACAGTATACGCTTTCTCGGACTTAGTTTCTTGCTCAAACAAAGAACGTAATTCGGACAGACCCAACCAAATTCCGCGCATCCATAAGTCACTTGTTTCCATGGTAGCTGCTAACTCCATGGTGCAATCCACTCGTCACCACTGGTACATGTATAGGTTCAAGTACCTTATTAACAATCCTTCAGTTCATTTAGGTGGAATGTACCTCCCTCGCAATGATTGGTCACTTGTTGAATCGGTTCCGAACTGGTGTGGGCAGTTGTACCTACTTAAAATATAAATGGGTACACGATCCCTCATGTGATTGTTTAGAGCACAAAGTGAAACAAAATATAACATGGTTAAAGATGTTAAATAGAGCTCACTGTGCTCTGTTAAGTAGGGATTAGTTGAATTGATAAAATAAGGCATGTCTCGAATGGTTTGATAAATTTTATTATCACTTGATAAATTAGTGTTGTCACATAACATAACTTTATATTTTTTTAATAATTTAACATGATTTTTTAACTATTTTTCATATACATCACAGCTTTTATATTTAGTTTTTAGTAAATAAATGGTAGCTAACAGAAAATAATGTGCAATATATGAATAGTTTTGTTCATAGTAATTGGTTAACAAATCAAGTTAATGTCTTTAGCAGGAGAATACTGTGGAACCTACGAGGGCGTTTAGGACCCTGTAGTTAGATTCCACGGTATTGCATATAATGGTACCAACAATATTTTATTTTTCTGCTGTAGTCATACTTGGCATTCTAGTATGGCCTTATAATATTTAAATTTTCGAATACCTGTCACCTCAATCTATATTAAAATTTGCAATAATAAACTTAACAACTTCAGTAATGACGTTCGAAAGCTTTAAGGCTGGGGTGCTGCAACTGAATTACATCTTTGTTTTTACACTGGTTAGGGGCGCAATCTAGCTTAAGGATGAAATGGCAGTGCTTTAGACGTGTGGGAGCTCCAGTCGTAAAACACACACACACACACACACACACACACACACACACACACACACACACACACACACACACACACACACACACACACACACACACACACACACACACACACACACACACACACACACACACACACACACACACACACACACACACACACACACACACACACACACACACACACACACACACACACACACACACACACACACACACGCACGCACGCACGCACGCACGCACGCACTCACAAAATATCGTACAGCCAAAAGTGTACACTGATGGTAAGAAAATGACATCAACTAATTTATTTATTACGAAATGACCACTCAATTATTCCCTGACTTCAATTAGTCGAGGTTTACTACTAAACACATCAAATTTCTGCCCTTATTACCTTGTTTCAATAATTTATGACATTCAAATCGAAAATAACATGGTAAAACAATATATGGTATATATTTTATAGTCATTTACTGAATAATTCTTTTAACATAATATTTGACAAAAATACTGCAAATACTTATTCTACATAATAAAAGTATTTAAAAATATAGTATATACATTAAAAAATGTTTATAACTAGTTTTTATATTTCACTTTTTATCAATTGTTTAATTTACTCTTTTACTTAAGTGTAATATACTTTTTCCGGGATACACTGTTATGTATATATCTCTCTGTAAATCATAAAACAGGACATTTCGGCCCTCCTAATACTGCATAGATGATCACCCTTCATATTCTCTACTGCACAGACAAGTACAACTAGGACTTGTACTAGAAAAAGGGTAAAGAAACATATTAAGATGATGGCATGGCATGGTGATAAGCATTGAAAAGTCAAAATAAATATCAAATAATTTATATTCTAAAGCACACGTCAAAATATTGTAGCATATTCAATTATACGTATACAGTTTTTGCTTGTATCCAGTATAAGAGAACTTTTTATTTTCCTTTTAGAAATAAGTTGTTGGGAATCTTGTAATATTATTTATAAATAATATTTTATTTTACCAACGAAAGTAAAACTTTTCATTGTTACAATCCTAATAATTAATTATTTACAGTTTGTGATCAGTTCATGTCACGTCTTAATTATAATCCATTTAAATTTTACAGACCTAAAGTAAAGTTTAGTAAATAATATTTTATCAGTTGTACACGAACAATAATTATACTAACCTTAAATACCTTGTAACTATAAGGTTTTGGGTTGTATTCATACAGTTAAGAAATCTTTGAAACTATTAGTTACAAACATAAGAGTTTACTTTAGGGGAAAGAGTACTTTAAAGGATTGCCTTCTTTTAGTATTCATAATAAAAAACCTCATACTAGCAAGGATATAGTAACTTTATCTCGGACAGCCAACACAACCAGTGGTAAAAATGTTATGGGCTCACAAGTAGCTGGCACATTCAGAGTTGGTTTACCTTTTCATTTTATTCATTTTGTGTTAGTCTCCAGACCTGTTATATTATAGAAATAACACTGGTTTAAATTACGTTTTTCTGTCGTATTAATTCTTCAATTACATTACTGCTATGTACATTTCAAAGCCTATAAAGCTTCATACTCAAGCTTCACAAAAGTCACTGTTTAAAACACTAAACACTAAAATTATAAAACATTCAATCATTTAAACACATTAAAACACGAGTACATACAATACATTTGCCGGCCGGCGATAGACACCAACTGATGAATAATGAGCAGGAAACGAACTTAAACATGTTACCCTACTGCCACTTGTTGACCTAGTTAAACTATATTAATTTTCCTCCTTTGTGACTGCATGTTGTTTATAGTTCAAGCTCAAGGTCAACAAGTGGGAGTAGAGTAACATGTTTGAGTTCGTTTTCTTCTGATTAGTCATCAGTTGGCAAATGTATTGTGTATTCTCATGTTTTAGTGTGTTTAAATGTTTGAATGTTTTATACTTTTAGTGTTTAATGTTTTTAACAGTATAGTTTTGGAAGCCTGATGATGAAGCTTTATATACTTTGAAATGTACATAGCAGTAATGTAATTGAAGAACTGTTACGACAGAAAGAGCTAATTTAAATTAGTCGTAACAAGTGATGCACTAATTTCCTTGGTAAATCGTTTTCAATATTTGTACATGTGTAAACTTAAAAAGACATATTCCTGTTGGGAACCTGTATTTTTTTCGTAATAATTATTATCTTCCCTTGTAATATTGTTGGCAGTAGGACATTTTATTTGATCATTATCATGTGAAATTATGATATCAACACTATCTTCCATATGTTAGACTGGCGTTTATTATTATTAAAATGTTTTAAGCAGGCTCTGCAACTTAGTGTTAATGTATTTTGATTAAATATAAAAGCACCAGCACAAATCCATTTTGTCACTTACAATTAAACATCTCTCCAAAAGCTAATAATATATGATATATTCTTAAAATCATGAATTTCACGAAAAAATCTATATAAATTGGGTTTGTAGTGTATGATCTCGTGTATACTTTTTGCATTGTTTAGAAAGTATGAAGAAAACCCTTCCCAACATAAAAAAATAATAAAAAAACAAGGGCAATGTGAAGTGTATGGTATTGTGGGGTCTTACAAAATTCAGGTTTTATTAAGGATATACTTTTTTTTAAAAGTACAGGTTAATATTTATGAATAGCCTTTTATTTTTAAAAATATTATATGCTCATACTTAAAAAGCTTTTCTTTATATCATTGAAAATCAATTGGAGGATGTACTTTATTTTTTCAAATAATAAGCAGATGCTTATTTTTTATGAACACACCCCGTTGCAATACATTTTCTTTTTAGATGTATATCTGTAAGTTTAAATTAACGACTGGCATATTTAATTATTGAGGTTTAAAATATAAGTTCACCTCTCTAATGAAGTTTGTTGAGAAACGCTGTGTAATGCTACAAGAGGAGATGAAATTAATGAAGCTACACTAAAGCTATTTGTGTTATAGAGGGAAACCACATCCAAGTGGACCTCCTAATTTGAACAACGAAGTACGTTTAAACAAAAAACACTTTTGGGTTGTTTTGTCCATCATTGGATAGTCAAATGAAACTATATGTTATTTATCTTGTTGTTCGTTCAAATAAAAGAGAGACAAACCTAAAATATTTAATCCAATTTAACTACTGCATAATAATTTCCCCTTTAAACCTGTTACATATTTGTAAGTATGTAAAATAATTAAGAAAGAATTTTTACAAACTGCTTAAAATTAACTCTATAAAAATAAATTATTTAATGAATACAGACCAATAATCATACATTTTCATTAAAAACACAAATACATTTTTTTTAATCAATGAAATTTTACTATTTAGTGAAATGGACGATTTTAAAACATTGTATTATAATTACAAGCACAAATTTTAATATTTTTAAATTAATTTTGTTACAAAGGTAGAAACGTAATTATCTTCAATAAAACGTTATATATTTAAAATATTTCATCTACTAAAATTATATTGAACGGGTACGCTAAATATTTTTTGCTCCTTCCTTTTCAAAGTTGGCCAAGTAGCTTACAATTATTATTGTTTTTGTTTAATTTATATAACAATAATCTTATTATTGTAATTTAATGAATTTGATGTGAATAATATGAAATGTTTTCATCAATAAACAATCTATAACTATTGAAAACTTATTTCATGTGATTTAATTGACATTCATGTGTATTTAGTTAATTATTGTTACGAAAAACAAATTTTATCAATTTTAAACTTTCTCCAAAGGAAGTTTAAAAAGAAAACATAATTCCCTTCTTATTTTGTAAAATTACATAGCAAGTACAAAAAGATAACTCTGTGAGAATAAAATACTAACCTAAAACCACTCCTACGAGTTGTAATATGTGTAAAATGTAAATAATTTAATTTATGGAAGTAAATATATGTTTAGTAATTATATATGCAGGTATATCTAAACGAAATAATGTAATAGGAATTTAGATCCAAGTGGAAATTCATATGATAAAAACAACATCAGTGCATAGAACCTTGAAGGTACCGTTTTCACAATATTTAATTGTATTGCACTCTTTGTTAGGGTTTTATTTAGCTTGGTTTGTTTAATATATACTCCGCAAACTAATTTAATTAAACGTCACAACTTTGTTTTTGCTTTAACATACAGACGATTTGGTCTTGATAAAAACAATGCACTGGTTTTTTTTCGGGTTGGTTTCTATTGTGATTGGGGAGGAAGTGAAATGGCAGTAGACCTTTACAAAGAGAAAACAACAAAGTGAGGAACGTGAAATGTCAGGTGTGATTCGTCGCAGATTGAATATGTCAGATCTGAAGCCAGTACTTTGAATGATCGAGATTTATTATTTTCAAAGATCATATCGTACAAACAGAAAAATAAACTGAAAGTTCATAATATAAAATATTAATATATTGTTGGTTTTTAATAAACCCAGCAACACTATTAATTGTCATTATAGTGTATACCTTTCTTACTCATGTTTTTCAATCTAAATATTCATTTTTTGAATACTTTTGTTCACATTCATATATATTTTAAGTTATACTAACTAGAAATAAAAAAAGTAATTAAGATATTCAAGTGTACAATATTACTAGATTTTTGCTAAATGAGAAACCCCTATATTTGTACGTGATTTTTTTCTTACGAAATAAAAACTATTGCTAGTAAAGATGGTGACTTCCTCCATTAAAATTATTATATTGTAGTGAACAATTTTAATACAACAAATAAAAAATTGACATGTTTTAGATATTTTTACTAAGGACACTCAAAACTACACATTGTTAAGTATTGTATAAGTTATTGTTAAAGAAAGACTAAGTGAACGTTTCTTAAAAACCAGTGAAATAGATCACAGATAACTGAATTCCCAATTAACAAGACAAGCATTAGGAGAGTATTGTAATGGAATTAGCTGCTGTGAGGGCTGGTCGTATTCCAGAGAGTGGTTATACAAAAGTCCCACCCCCCTATTAACTTTCTTATGAATACAGATAAAGTGATTTACTTCTGGGAATGTTTATATGACCAACTAAGGAGTTTTTTATGTATGCAAATTTTTTACACCCCCTCTCAAAAGGGGGTAGTTTGGGGGTGTCAAAATTTTTAAATAGAAACCCCTATCATATGACACATCATTTTAAAGGTAATATTAAAAGAAAAAGAATGGCGGAAACTAGAGGTCTCTACATTAGTATATCAAATTTGGTGGCAGTTTAAAGTTGGAATTATTTCATAAAACCCCCGCAGCTTATGTTACATTTAAAATTGTTGTAAGGCAGACAAAACATTCACCCACCAGTTAGTTTTGAAAACTGATGACACTAATCGTAAAACAAGTTATTACAAGAATCAACAAACACCAAAAACCACAAATAACATAGCATTTATTTGGTTTTGGTTTGTCTGACCAAAGTCCAGTAGGGCAACCTAGGAATACCAGTGGCTCCTTCCTTATCTCTTAATAGGTTACTAGTTAGTACGTGTAACACTTTCAGTTCAGTTACTGTGTTAAATTTCTTTTAATTCGTATTTAATAAAAATGGCTTGGTCAAATGAAGATAAAGTAGATATGATATTGTTCTATGGGGAAGCTAGGAGAAATGTTCATGAAGCAGTTCGTTTATTTAATGCTGCCTATCCGTATAGACCAGTATACAGGGCATACATTAGACGTTTAGTAAACAAATTCTCAACAAACTTTAGTGTCAAAGATGCACCACGATCAGGGCGCCCTGCCATTGCGACAGAAGAGATCCAAATTCAAGTTTTAGCAAATTATGCTGCAAACCCACATGAATCTCTGCGGTCCACTGCCCTTGATGTTGGAATTTCAAAAGATACTGTTCACAAAGTGTTAAAGCGTCACAAGTTCCACCCGTACAAAGTACAGTTAAATCAAGAATTAAATGAAGACGACCCTGACCGAAGACTTCAGTTTTGTGAGCAAATGTTGCAGAAGATTGAAGAGATTAATAATTTAATATCACATATATGTTTTAGTGATGAAGCATCATTCTCTTTGCATGGGACAGTCAATCGGCACAACTGCCGTTATTGGGCAAACAGTAACCCCCACTGGATGGTTGAAGCCCATACGCAACAGCCACAAAAATTAAACGTATGGGCTGGAATTTTGGAAAACTCTGTTATTGGGCCATTCTTTATTGATGGTAATTTAACTGGCGTTAAATACTTGGACATGTTACGGAACGGCATTGTCCCAGCAATAAATGAGGTAGTACAAGGTACTTATGAGCCTGTATTTCAGCAAGATGGTGCTCCTCTACATTACAATATGCTTGTCCGGACATTCCTAGACCAAACGTTTCCCGATAGATGGATAGGTCGACGTGGCACTTTGGTAGAGTGGCCGGCACGTTCACCTGACCTTTCACCTCTGGATTTTTTTCTTTTGGGGTTTCCTCAAAAGTAAAGTTTACGACACAAAGCCCGCAAACCTCGATGAATTAAGGACAAAAATCGAAGAGGCCTGCCACCTTATCACGCCTGAAATCTTACAAAATGTGAGATGTGGTTTTCAATCCAGGCTTTTTTACTGTCAAGAAGTTCATGGCAGCCATTCGAGCATCTCATCTGAGTGAAATTGAGGTGAGAGTTCAGCATTTTAACCATTTTTCCCGTTCTAAAATTACTTACGGGGTTTTATGAAATAATTCCAGCTTTAAACTGTCACCAAATTTGATAAACTAATGTTAAAGACCTCTAGTTTCCGCCATTCTTTTTCTTTTAATATTACCTTTAAAATGATGTGTCATTTGATAGGGGTTTCTATTTAAAAATTTTGACTTACCCCCAAACTACCCCCTTTTTAGAGGGGGTGTAAAAAATTTGCATACATAAAAAAACTCCTTAGTTAGTCATATAAAAATTCCCAGAAGTAAATCACTTTACCTGTATTCATAAGAAAGTTAATAAGGGGGGATGGGACTTTTAAGACACCCTGTATTTAATTGCCCCACAGTGAACTCCTCATAGAGGTCAAACGTGTTCTTGCGTAGTTAATAAAGTGAAATGGTTTTTTTATTTCTTTTTAAACTGAGATTATATTATTGTTAAGTCTATTATTGACGGTATGGTAGGTATCTTCATTTCTCAATTACATTCTTTGAAAATAATTATACATTAAAATAATTTTACTTAAGACTTGGTCAATATACGGTAGTATATGGGTGTTATATTTGGGGGATGATTGTAAATGGACAACTGTATTATTTACAAATAAATTCGAAGATATGTTTGTTTGGTAATATCTCAATAGAAAGAGACATGACACATACCACCATAGAACTTGAACCACGTAAATGATAAGATAAGGTTTGATGTTTGGCTTATCAAGAAACTCAACTGAACTTTTCAACCCTGGAGTACATAAAAACCCTAGCTTAATTACAAAAATGTGATCTTAGATTACTAAATAAGAATCCCCACTGACGGTAACCAATAACCGGGCGCCATTTTGGTATCTAGAAGTGCAAGAAGAACATTACACTTAAAACTCCACAACAATTACAATGGCTTCTATGTAACTTTATTATAGTAGAATGCTCCAGTGCTTGCTGAAGTTAATAATCCGTAAAAAAAATTTTTAAAAACTTTTGTACTTTTTTTTTCAAAAAACTTATTCTAAAAAAGGGTTTTTTTCCCATAATTATAGTAAACCAATTTTTTAAAATTAAAATTAATTTTTAGAAAAAATCAAAGGGATTAATCTTTTTAAATAATGATTTTAAAAAATTGTTTGTTTTTAAAACAGGGGGAGTAAATTTTAACTTAATTACTTTAAAGATATGTGAAATATTTATGTCTTTGAAGTTTTAAAATTTTAAATTTTAAAAAGGGCTTAAATTTTAAACGTTTTAAAATTATTTTGGGTTTTTTTTCCTTTTAAATTTTAAATATTTTTTTATCATTTTGAAGTTTTTTCTTTCAAATAAAAATAATTATCATAAAAATTTTTTTAAATTAAAAAATTGGAAAATTTAAAATTTTTATTAAATATTTTGTAATTTAAACAAAACCAAAAAAACAAATTTTTTGAAATACTAAAAAAAAATTTACCTAGTTTTAACACGTAAAATAAATAATTTGATTTTTTTTTTAAAAAACCAAATTATTTTCTAACCTTTTTCCATACCAAATTTTAACAAAATTATCTTAGATATAAACATTCAATTTGGTTTGGTTTAAAAGCTGAAATAAACATTTTCCCCTAATAAAGAAAATGGTTTGGTTTGTAAATTTTAAACAAAATTTTTTTTTAATCCAATTCCCTATCCCACCCTTCAAATTTTATGATTATAAAAATTGAGGTTAAAATAAAAAATTTACAATTATTTTTTTTAACATAAATTGAATAAACTTTTTTGCACTTTCAGTTGTTTAGAATCAAATTTTTCTTTAAAATTGTCATAACCAAACCTTCTTAACTAAATTTTAAATTTATCACATAATTTTTTGTTAAAAGAAAATTTGAAATAAAAAAAAAAAAGGTGTTATTTTGAATTTTTTCTTTTAAAAAAATTATACCATGTTAGACAAATCTTTATTAAAATTTTAATTTGAATAAAAATGTTTAAAATTTAAATGAATTCTTGTAAAAAACATTTAAAAAAATATTAATTATAAAAAAATTAGTATGAAAAAATCCCCTAAGAATTTTGGAAAAACAACAAAAGAAGGTATTAATAGTGTTAGTATTTATTAAAATTTAAAAGTTATTTTGTAAATAGTAATAAATTTCTTTTTTTTAAATTTTAAATAATTTTTTTAAAAAGAAATTTTTTTTTAATTTTTTTTTTTTTGGTTTTTTTTCAAAAAAATTTTTTTTTTCCAAATAAATTAAAATTTATTAACAAGGTAATGATAAAAATTAGGATTAAATTTTAAAAGATTTAATTTCCCTTTAAAAATTTTAAAATTTAAATGGCTAAATTGGGGTTAAATTTAAAGTTCAAAAAATATTAATAAATTTAGTTAAAATTTAAATTCCAATATAAATAAAAATCTTTTAAAAACATCATAAAATTGAAAAACAATTAAATTTAAATTCCCAAAATTTTAAAAAATTTATTTTAAAAAATTTAAAAATTAAAATGGAAATAAAATTTTTCACAAAAAATTTAGTATCTTCAACCTTAGAAAATAATTCTACTTTACAGTTAAACCCCCCTACCCTTTAACAAAACTAAAAAACCATGCCAAATAACCTCATTATGACCAACCCTACCCCCCCCATTATAATTTTTATATGCATAGGAAGGAAAAAAAACTTTGCCCCTGGTGAATAAAAACAATTTAAATTTCTACAAACATTTGTAAGGAACAAAAATTTTTGCATGATATCCCCAATTAAAAAAATTTTAAAAACTTTAAATTTTAGGAAACGTATTTTTTTAAAAGTGTCCTGACCCATTAAAAAAATATTACAAACACTAATAGAAATAGGTTGTTTTTACGTGACCCTAACACAATTAAATACTACAAACATCATAAAAAAAAACGTTTTTTTAAAAGAAATCACTAACGCCAAAAAAAAAAACTATACAAAACATTGTAGAAAAAAACACCGTTTTTTGCAAAAATCAAAAATAATAAAAAAACAAAAATAATAGGAAATGGCCCCTTTTTTTAAATTTTTTAAAAAGCAAAAAACACAAAAAATATTTTAAAAAAAAAATGCATTTTTTGAAAAATAACAACATTAAAATAAAAATACAGTGGGAAAAGGTTTTTTTTTAATATACTAAGAAAACTAAAATAATACAAAAATAAAAAATAATTGGTTTTTACTTTAAAAAAACCAATTAAATAAAAAAAACTTTTAAAAAAAATGCCTTTGTTAAAATTTAAATAACCCAATTAAATACTAAAACACAAATTCGGAAAAAAACCCCTGTTGTTTACAGTGATCACAAACCCTTCCACTAAAAAACACTTTTGTAGAAATCACCTGTGCATAATCATCCCAAATTAAAACACTACAAACCACACAGGCAGGAAATACTCGGTTTACATATCACTCCAAAATTAAACATAAAAACCAAGTCAGGAAAATCTTTTGTTTCAGTGATCCTAACCTTTTTAAACTACTACAAACACTATTGAAGGAAAACAATTGTTTGCAGAACACTAACCAAAAAAAAACTAAAAACACATTTAAAGGAACCCCGTATTTGTTTCAGTGATCACTACCAATTAAAATACTACAAACATTTTGTAAGAAAATAGCCCTGTTGTTTCAGTAATCAAAACCCCAAATTTAAACTACAAAACACTACAGTCAGAAAACGTCTGTTGTTTAAGTGATCACTAACAAAAATTAAACTACTAAAAACACTACAGTCAGGAAAAAGTTGTTGTTTACGTGATCACTAACACAATTAAACTACTACAAACACAAAGTAAAAAAAACCTGTTTCAACCCTAACCCAATTAAACTACTACAAACACTATTTAAGAACCGTTTTTTTTCAGTATCATAACCTTTTTAAACTACTACAAACAAAAGAAAGAAAATACCCCTTTTGTTTGCAGAATAAATAACCAAATTAAACTACTACAAACACATTCTAAGAAAACCCTATGTTGTTTACGTGATCACGGGCCCCAATTAAACTACTACAAACACTACTGTCAAAAATATGTCTTTTGTTTGCAGTGATCACTAACACAATGAACTACACAAAAACGTTCTAAAAAAACACCGTATGTTATTTACATGATCAATGCCCCAATTAAAATTTTACAAACAATACTGTAAGGAAAAAAGTTTGCAGTAATCATTGATCCAATGAGCTATAACATACACTATTGTAAGGAAATAAAACGCAGTTAAGTGATCAATAAACCCAAGCCTTTTATTGCTGCTCCAGACATTGTGAGTATAAAATACATTTCACGGGTTTAATCTTTTTTTAAAAAAACCATTCACGTAGAAATTTGGAGTTTTTTTGTTTAAATGTGTAAACGTTTCTATACTTAAAAAATAAGTCCATTTCCCATTATCTTTGAGGACGGTTAAAACCCTTTTTTTTAGTTATTTTGTTTTAAATTTAAAAATTTTTCCAAAAAAATGCCATTTACATTTATTTTTGATTTCATAATACAAGTAGTTAAAATCTAAAAATTTAATTTTTTAAAATATTATTAAGTAAATATTACCCCTATACATCAGTTCCTTTTTTTTACTATACAGTTTTAAAAAAAATAGATTTTTGTTTATTTTTCCATAAAATAAATTAAGACTGTGGATGGAGAAAAATTATTTAGCATTAAAATAACACTAATTAGTACCCAAAATATACGCTTCTTTTTACTTAATTTCCTAAAAATTTGGGTTTTTTTTTTAAGAAACTTAAAACAAAGTTAGTACGCAATTTGTAAATCACTTTACTATCAGATTCGCCTTAGTTTTAGTTAAAAAAATACAAGTTTTAAGTATAATTTGTTAATACATGCATTGCGTAGGAATTTATAATAGTACTCTTATTGTTTTTAATGTTATTTTATGAAATCAATGGGTACAGTTATTTGTATTTATTTTAGTGTTTACTATTTTTTTTTGGAGGGGGGGGTTTTTTGTTAAAGCTTGGGATAAATAACCTACCTAAGTAGTAACATGATTTTTTTAGGGAATGCTTTAAATATTATTATTTGCTGGACTTTTTTAAATAAAATCATTATTTTAAAACTGTAAGTTAATAAAAAAAAAATTAAAAAAATCATACAAATCAATTTTTAATTTGTAACTTTTATTCACTAAAGTCTGGGGAAACCTTTGGTTTATAGTGTTTTTTATGTTTTGGGTATTTCTTCTTGTATATTCTTCACAATATAATATATTTATTTATATCAAGGTAGTTTAACAATCAGTTTCCCAAAAACCCTTCACCTTACTGATAAATTTTACCCCATGGCTTTTTTCAACGCCTAAAACACCCCAAAAACCCAAATCCTTTGAGAAATAAATTCAGGATAGCTAAGTTTGGGCCCCAGTGACAAAACAATATTGGAATATCTTTAATCATATTTATAAGCCCTAAGATCGGTATCTTTTAAAGGGTATTTTCACCGGAAGCCCGACCCACCTATGAACCCAACCCCAAAGACAGTACAAAAATGGGGTTACTTCGAATCAAGACATGAAACGACTTTTTGTTATGATACCTGGGGAAATACAAACAAGACCCAATTAATTAAATCATATTGTCCATAAATTTTTGTAATAATTAAAAAGTATAAAGAATTAATTTAGTAGCTTCATTTAACAACATCACCCCCTCACGCAACAAAAAACGGATAATAAATGAAATATAAAACATTTTAATATTTTTCAAATTTTATTTCAAAAATATTATAGTTCCATTTTTAATTTAAATTTTTTAAAAATTATCATAAATTTTTTTGATAAATTTTTATTAAAATATTAATCAAGCTAAAAATTTGTTTTTTTTCCCCTACTTTTCTGACCAAATCCCATAAAAAGGTTTTAAACGGGGAAAGAAATAAAAATTAATAATATGAAGCTTCGATAAAATTTGGGTTTAAAATTTATAACCCCATAATCAAAACAATTAAGAAAAACATGTAAAAATATTTAAAACTAGCCTTTAATACCCAAAAAGTTTATCTTTAAAAGATTAAAAGGGAGATAAAGAATGCCAAGATCTTAAACTAAAGTAGACCTTTCGTTAGTTCACTACCATATTTTTTTTTCAGCAATTACGGTTATTTTAGTTTAGTTATGTTTGTTAGGGTTTGGTGACTATTAATTTTATCACAACTGAAATTTTCCCAATGATTGACTCCTGTGTAAGTTCTTGGAAAACGATAAGATAAGGCCCAATATTGTTCCTAGCATTTAAGAAAAAACAATGGGCGTAAAACCAAGTGGGGGAAAATTTTTAGTGCAATAGAATATTTACCTTGTTATTGATTAAAAAAAAAAAAAAAAATTATTGGTAGTAAATTAACGAAACGATCCCCCGGGTAGGATGTTACATTATTTTTAACATTTTAAAAAATATAAAACCCCATAGTATCTTTTAAACTATATTATGTTCCAGGGTTGCCGTACGTTGGTCCAGCTTTTGGGAAAAGTGTTACAAAATCCGTTATTCCCCCTACTTTTCGACTACAACTTTTAGCGAAAGTAACAACACGTAGGCCAAAGCGCTTTCTGCACTGTAGAGTCGAGCAGCTTGGCGACAAAGCTGTAAATAAACCAAGACCAAACAAACAATTACCCAGTACACATGACATTTGCCATAAATCTGATTTGGGGAAATCATTTATTCAAACACAATATAGTATTTTAGATATACAGAATGTTATTGTTAATTAAATAAATATTTACATATGAAATACTATTTGCTTTAAAACCATTCAAAAATATTTCCACGAGCCCAAATACCTAATTATAGTAGTGTTTAATGAGTAGTATAGTGATCTGATGCACTAAAATATAATGAAAAATATATTTGTAGCTGATCACTATTGATCTTAACAACTAAGATTGAAATTTAAAAAAAAAATGTGCACTTCCACTTACAAAAACAACTTGAATGGAGCAGTCTTTCACTATTAATTAAACTAATATAAGTGTTTCAGTAAACATGTTTTTAAATAAGAATAATACTCTTTAAAAGTACGTAGTATAATCATTGTGTTTTACTTATTCTGTATTTTTTTCTAATAGAGCTCAAGTTAATAATGTGTTCAAAGCTATGTCATTATTTTAAATTATATGTTTTTTATATTATGAATTACGAAATTTGCTTCTAGTTCTTAGTTGTAAACATAGAAAGATTTTGTCATATTGAATTGAATTTAATGTACGTATATTTTGAGAAAAGGTAAACATTTTTTGTTTTACAATATTAAAAAAAAATAGTAATAAATCTAAGTCATTTTTGTTATATCGAAAAGTACATACTCTATTAAATTACATGAAACATTCTATTAAGAAGGAAAACCATGTGAATTTATCAATTACAAATTGTGGAGATTAATAAATATTAGTTCCTACATAGTATTTTGCTATAAAAATATGGCCATTAATCAGTAGTCCATGATAAGAACTAACGTTTTTAAATTTTTTCATTTCAAACAGCCTAATAAGAAACTTAATGTGTTTTGAATTAGAAAACAATTAAATGCCATTGAGTGTTCACTGCTGTGTTAAATGTTAATATTTTACCAAATGTTATAACAGCTTCATATTATTTTATTTATTTTTTCAATAAATCTCTATTTGTTAATAAAGCTAATTTTTCTATGTTGGAGATAAATTGTCCCACAAAAGGTACGCGGATGGATTACAAAATACATATTTTTATGGCATATAACTTTATTTTATTTTCAGTAAAAAAATATTTATCAAATAAACTATATTTGTATAATTTATTTTTAAAACAAAGTAAATAATATACTCTGCGAACAATACTCGACATAAATTTAAAACTCAAACCGAGTTTAAGATATTCGGAATTTTTAAACTTTTTCATGCTATCATCTTTGGGCTTTATTATGTTTCAACGTTTATCGCTGAAATTATTAGACAACAAATTTTTTTAATTGAAAAACCCAATGGAATTTTTTCCTTCAACCAAAAATATCCACAAAAAAAATTTTATATTTTAAGGAACTGACCCCCCGAGGCAAAAAAAAAACGTTGTCTATAAAAAACGTACACAGCAAAACATTGGACCCTTTTAAAATTTTTAATGGCATGGAGAAGGCAGAGAATGGTAACTCTGATCAAAATAAAGTTGTTTTTTTATATGTGCTTGTGTGTTTTTTTTATAATATACATTACAACTGGAAAAACAGATAAAAAAATCGTAATCTTTGTCTCAAATTCAGAACGAAAATTCACGTTAATTTTATTTAAAAAAATTTAAAGCACTCTTCTTTTCGTACAAAATAGTTCATATTCAGTAAACATACCATTATAAAATGAAAGTCCTGATTGTCAAATTGATCAATGTTGTTGACTTAAATTGATAGTTGATTTTCCTACTGATAAAATAGGCTCCCTATAATGTTTCAACCAAAGGTGAACATAACATTTTTTTGTTTTGTTTTTTTTTTGTGCTAGGTCTTATTCACAATAGAACTAATAATTTTGAAGTACACATATACGTAGAGTAATTGGTATGGTTACAGGGTATCATGGATTCGAATAGCGGACCTTCCATATCCTGACAGGCGCGGGTGTGCTGACCTACACAGTGACCAGAGGTTTCAGGTAATCGCGGCCTGCAGAAGTCGGAGAACTTGGACCCTACTCAGTTTAAGTTTCCTCAACAGGAGAGACTCAGGTATCTACGAGTGTCAAGTACGAACACGGAGCCCTAAGATGAGTCTGGCGTTTCTGCTGCACAACGTTTGTTGGTGAGCTCTTTGTAGTAAAATGTAAACGAGGATTTTTTACTTGTTAACCCTATTTTGTAATTTTTAATATAATTTAATTAAAACTAAATTGATATCTTGGCTTTGCCTCGGGAAAGGTGGTAGACTTAATTTGCTAAGATAACTTCTTAAAAAGATACCCAAATTATACACCATCTTCAAGGGATATACCGGACTTACATGTTTTAAAGTGAATAAAAAACATATTTACAGCTAATCATGTTTTTTACTGTTTTTCAGGTTTTAAAAAAACCCCCTTGCAAACCATTTTATCTTTACTAAATGCATATTTATTAGTAAAATATAAATTGTCATCTTAAATGTTTAAAAGATAATATTTTTTAATTTACTAAACTCAAAAAAATTCACAATACTTGGTAAAAAACAACTCATTTCAGTTAACGTCAAATCAAAACTTTAAATTTTTTTATGGGGTTTATAATTTACTTTTGGGGGGATGAATGTGTGAAATTATCATTCCCTCTGCTCCCAATTTATGCCTCATTTGGGAATAAGTTTTTTACTAGTATATACAAAGAGGGAAACCAGTACGTTCCAGAATGTTTAATTTTATATAAATCTATATTTTTTAAAGATATGTAGTTTAGGGTTATTCCCTATCACCAGGTTTTACATAATATTTTGTTAAAAATTCCGTTTTTATGAGTACATTGGTAATTCTAAATAATGTTTGAAAATATCCTTTTAGGTCAACGGAAGTTTTAATATATCTAAATACATACAAGCAAGTAGTTTATCAGTAGTGTAATTCAAAGCATTGACGAAGACTAAATAGTAATACTAACCACATAACCAATATTCAGCTTGATTCAGTGCTATTTAGTTGTTCTAGTTCTGTGATAAGAATATGCCCTAACAAAATATATGCAGAACAGCAAACTGTTGCCTCGTAGCTTTCGAATATCCAAGAAGTGACGAAAAAGGGCTTAATTTAAAGTATTGACCATTAACTCTATTTTCAAATTTTTTCATTTCAAAATATTTTTCAAATACATGCGTATGTATTGGCTACTAATAATTTAAAAATTTACATTATATTCAAGAGTCAAAAGCAAAAATATGGGGCCCTCGGAGCGTACGGAAGCGGGTAGCATGTGACGATACATGTGTGATCTTTCCCAAGGTCCCCCGACTTGGGGACGGTGTTCTGGTACCGAGGGGCTCAGTTAGTAGAGGAACCACCCCCACCTCCAAGGGGGGCCCCCACACTTCACATTCATCGGAGTGGACAGACGCTCTGACGCACGACGCACATTGCGCAGCTCGACGAAAGAACGGCAAATACATTGTGTCCACCTAGCAGAGACCGCTAGGTCAAAAGACACGTCATAAGTGGTTTTGGAACTTATAATCTATTTGACAGAATGCTGAAAGCAAAGTTTAAAAAACATAAAAGCCGATAGTAAATTATTATTTCTGATTTTAATTTTAAAACTAAAATCTTTCAAAATTTGAAAATTGAAAATTTTATAAACCCGTTTTTAGGACATTCACTGGAAAGCGCACAAGAATAAAAAAGTCACTGAAAAGACTTTGGGGGCTCGTAAAATATTTTTATTTTAGCATCAAAATAATAATTTTTAAAAAAATATTTAAATTACAAATTAAAATTTTTATTTATAAAAAAAACATAGTTCTCATAAAACCCCATAAAAAGTGTTCACAAAAAAACAAATACACAGCTAAAAATTTTAAAGTTTATTAGTATAAAATTTTTTAAAAAAAAAGGATCGTAAATAGATGTATCACTGGGTTTTGAATTAAATTTTATTTAGTTCAAAGTCAGTTATGTCGTGTACTGGACATATAATGCGGTCATTGTATAAAAAATTTTTTAACGTTCTGTTTTGAATTTAAAATTAATTTGTGGATTTTACTTGCAAAGTAAATATGGTGTAGCATCTGTTACCAATAGTAAAAATTTATAACCCGTTTGAAATTATACCTTTAATTTTTTTGAATAAAAATGGATTTAAAAAAAAACAAATTTTTAAATTTTAAAAATTTATTTTTCCTTACTGTTCTATTGAACAGTTAACACATTTATTATATAAATGAAATAAAATGGTTTTATTTGAACAATACACCAAGTAGCACAAGCATTTGTATTGATGCGCTCTTGCGTCAGTATTTAACTACCTATAGTACATACATGTGTCACTAATTAATATCATGTATTTACGGGTTTTTTTTGTGATAGATTTGCTGTGACTAATTTACATTAAGCTTGAAATAGTTTTTCAATCGATATAATTGAATATGACGTACCTTATTTATTTATCTTTATTAAGATGTTATTTTTTTTAAATTTAATTAAACTAAAATATTGTTGTCTAACAGTATAGACTGTGTAAAAAATGAATATCCTACTCGAACTGTCGAGTATTACACCAATGTGACAGGTGAATAGATAGTACAATGAATTAAGTTTAACACAATACTGTGCAGGTGAGCATCCGGCAGCCATGCAGCATGGTAACAAGAACACCGCCAGCATCTGTGTGTGCTTACCTTCAGCACTGGCCTCAGTCACACTAACACTTCTACTGGTGAAGAGGATCAGGTGAAACAAGAGACCGGCAATCTATCTCGTAGTAGGCGATAAATGAGCTTCTTCATCTGTAAATAACAGTTGTAGTTATCTATTGTATTTTTTCACTATAAAGATTAATGTACATACTTCATTATAAATAACTTGTTTGTCCGGAATATGTGAGCTAAAGTACCTTAAATTGGTAGCTAAAGAGTACATTAAGTTGTCCCAGCAAAGATATTTCTATCCAAAATTTATGTAATTAATAAAATATTAGGTATTAATTAAAACATATTAACTTACTAACGTGATAAAAGCGTTATTAAATGATCTATTATAGTACATAAATTATTTTAAAATACAGATCAATCATTTTATAATAAAATTTACGAAATTTTAGTACGCTTTATATATTTTAAGCAATGATATATAAAAATAATATTAACAAATAAATTATTGAACATTTACCCTCAGTAATTTTTTGAATTTTTGAAGAAGGGATCAGCGTATGTAGGTTATTCATGATTAAGTTAAAGCATAACAATCTCGTTATCGGAAATAAATTAATAAATTTACTTAGTTATTTGTATTAAGCAGGAAATAACAAAGCTGGTTGACCTGCAGGGTGCTATTTAGTATGAGTAAAAACCCGCTATGTATTATTTTACGTACATAGTCGATATCCAAAGAAGTATATAATTCTTTGGTTATATACTTTCTTACCATTACTATACAAAGTTGCTTCTTTCAAGTTAATTACAGTTTTTAAATATATGAGTATTTAAAATTTAATGCACGTTTTTGTATAATATTTAACTTTATGTACAAACTTGAATGATCTTATGGTTTATAAAATGTAAATAAATTAATTAAATACAACTAAAAGTTCAGTGATTTTGATGGCGTTCCTTTTAAACGAAATGTTGGCTTCAACTTATGCACATTTGTTATAATTTTATTATTTATATCTGCTCACAAATTCCTACCTATGTACAGTAAATTTAAAACAAGCAACTGACTCACTTGTACCTTACTAATGTCATAATTGGGATCGGGACCAGATTGCACAAGATAATTAAGAGTAAGAAGGCGGGTGCGACTTGACAATATATACCATCGATTCAACACTGAGGCAGGATGGAACTGGTGTAAACACGTCCTGCAGAGTATGTGACTTGGACTTACCAGTTGAGAGGGCTTTGCAACCCAAAACTAAGAAATAAAACATATATAAGATAAATGTTCTGGTTTTATAGAAACAGTATACTTAAAACACATTATATTCCAGATTAGATTACATAATAAATATCTTGCACATAAAATATAAATTTGTTGTTTTTTTCTTAAATTTTTCTATAAAATGATCACCATGGAATGAAAGGTCTTCATAAGCCAAGCCTAAATTTGAAATAAATATCACGTGTTACTTTGGACAGACAACCACTTCAAACGTTTGAATTAAGTAACGTGTTTGTTAATGAACAGTTAAGATTTGAACCTTTATGAAATCTCTACGAATACATTGGTTCAAGATAAAGAGTTCTCTTAGGGCATTGAATGTTGGAAAAAATTTATTATATTTTAAATTAAAATGTTTACTTACATAAACACTCTTAAATGTAGGTTAATAATTTACTATAAAATACTAGTTGTTATTTTTGTAAATATATTCTCAATTACTCATACCTTAAATTAAGTTTTTTTTAAGTAAATTAACTATCTATAAATATTTGATATATAAGTTTTTTAATTAAAATTATAATTTATTATTGTTAGTTCAGTAAAATTTTCAACTCTGGAAATATTATTTATCCTCATACTATTTTAAAGTAAGAAAGTATCATTTCTCTAGCCTAGTCATACTTTATACGGAAATATATTTTACTTATTTTTTTATTAATCAATTATTAAAAGTATTAACATGTACAAATTCTTTTTTCAGAACTTTACTTAAAGATACATTCATATTAACAATGGTAAGGAAATAATTTATTTTATATTACCTGTACAATACTAAGCAATTGAGTACATCTTATAAAAGAATTAACATATTACTATGCTTATTTATTATACATGTTATATATTGAATGGATTTTTAACACAACATAACCAATAAATATATTTTTATTTAAGTGCTGAAACTGAGGATGACCTTAAATGTAATACCTATGAAGAATTGTTAACATAAGTCCAAATTATTGTAATTTGTTGAGTAAAATCATAATTAATAAAACACAATAATATTTGTTATGTTTTTAAAAATCTATAAATTGTTATTGAACATTTTCAAAAACACTTGCACAGTTTGTTGTCATAGAATAGACTGAATAAAAATGTACTTTATTTTGCTAATTAACTAATCATATTTTTATGAATGTATTAGAAATAAAATATTTGAATAATGTTTACGTATGAAAACCATGATTTAATTCCTACTTTTATTTGGTGAAGAATAATTTATAAACATTGTTTTTAAAGGACTTGACTACTTTCCTTTATTCTCGTGGGGGACGTAGGGCCGTAACAAAAGACTTCCACCTGACACGATTCTTCTAGGCCATTTGCTTCATCTCTCCCCAGTTCTTGCCTTCCCTTTTTATTTAGTTTTCCACAGTTCCCCTCCACGTAACTCTTGGTCTTCCATGTCTTCTTAATCCTTATGGCTTGTGTACTGATGTTATCTTGTGCTCTTTGGAAAGGTGTCCAATCCAGTAAAATTTTTTTTCTTGATTGTCGCTGTTAGTGGAATCTTTATCACATCTTCTCCATAAATCTTCATTTATCATAGTTTCTGGTCAGTATATCTTCAGGTTTTTTCTGAGGCAGTTGTTAATATATTTCTGCAGTTTGTGAGTTACAGACTCGGTGATCTTCCAGGACTGGAAGCCATACAATAGCACAAATTTGACTTTGTTCTTAAATATTTTTTACTTGGTTTTTCTTCTTAGTTCTTGAGATTTCCATATTCGTCCAAGTTTTTAAAACGACCTTTTGCCTTTCTCAATATTTCTGTTACATCCTCATTTGTCCCACCTATGTTTGAAACCATACTGCTAAGGTAGCAGAACTGCTCAACTTGTTCAATCGTCCTATCGTTGACTTTTACTTGATCTTGGTTTACGTAGGTATGTCTCATTTCCCTAATGTTTTTAATGTTAATTTTTAGGCCTACTTTCCTTCCTTCCAAGATGAGCTCATCTACCTCTTCTTGCATATATTTTAGTTTATGAGACTTTCATTAATTAAGTATTATAAAAAATTAAGTAAAATGTTTAGATATTAAATTCATAGGACAAATTATACTATTATTTAATAGTTTCTTACTCTTAAAGGTGTCATTTGGGAGGTTTCATGCGTAATAGTATGCAAACATTCTCCGTTCTTTTAAAATGTCTATCCAGTTTTCATGCTACTTTAATGTACAACTAACTAAAGATTGCACTAAATATACTTTCTGGTGTGAAGTAAATTTTGACTTAGTGTATTATCATTACCTGTTTATTTTCACAACTTGTAAATTGCTGGAAGTTTAAGACAAGAAATTAGATCATCATTTGTTCAGCTCAATGAGATAAAAACAGCTACTACTAATGTCACTAATTTATCTGGTCAGCTTATATCTACTTTTTAATCACAGATATTGACATAAATAATACTTATGTATCATAATTTCTACATGTTGTTTTATATATTTAGTTGTTATAAATATATTTATTTAATATTTCTAAACGTACTAACACTTTAAATACAAGCATAAGAGATCATATAGGTATTTATTTTGTTATTGTCAACTTCCTATACTTTGTATCGTCTTAAATTAACAAATATCATGCATATATATGGACACGTACTATTGTGCATACATTGTATCGTTACACTTACTTCGTTACCTCTGTTGTAAATAAAATAATTTCATCTGAAATATATGTAGTTGTGTTCATGTTGAGTGGCATGATATGCTCACATGATTATTCTATATTTCTCTTAAGATGGAAACACAGTGTATAGTAACTATAAGCAAGTTAAAGTTTGTAAATATTTACGAGAACGTTTTGTACAATATGTAAATAAAATTAATATTATTATTTATTAGAAGTGTTTCTTTGCTCTTCACATAACCTAAACTCTTAATAAAATGCATGTAAAGATTTCACCAATGCACATTATTATGAAAACATTTACTTTATATATGTTTTTAAAATATTATGAACCACCACTCTGCCCCTTTAGACTATTGATTCAGTACGGAGAACGTTTTTGGACAAATCAAAGGAGGAGAACCAATGCAGTTAAGGAAGAATAGTTTAAATGTATTCTCACTGCTTCCAGGTTTGATGCCTTAGACGGAGCGACTGAGGGGCTGATAGCAATAATTATATACTTAAAGTTCAAAGTTCTATGAAGGCACGTTATAAATCTTGTATGAAGGTTTCGCCCTAGATTATAACACAGACATTTTGTAAATAAACGTCTTCTTTTTTTTGAAGTGAATACAATATTGAATTAAAATTGTACTACTGTTAAATATTTAAATTCCAGTTAAATATATGTTATTCAGTAAACGAATTGAAAGTGAAACGAATACCTCAGTAAGCGCGAATAAATTAAAGAAATTGAAGTACACTCATAGTCTATAGTATATATATCTGTTTGGAAAATAAACTTTTTGAGTTATGGAATATTATAATGTTCAACTAACTTAATGTCATTTGAAGTCTCGTTTAGAAGATAATTTGAATATATATACTGGTTTATTTATTGTTTTATTTTTCTTAGTGGAATTCTGTAAAGGGATTTCAAATTTGGAAATAATAGCAATAATTGTATAGAATATTTTAAAAATTTTATTTTTAAACAGGAAATAACTAAAGACTGTAATGTAATTTATATTTGTAGTGCTAATTTATTTTTTGGTAAGATTTTCAACAACCCACCTGTTTGGTACGTTAATGTGTCATTAATAATCATGTTCTGTCCGCATAGCATATTCAGAGAACCAAGCAAAACGTTCTTTGTTCCTTGCAATAAATCTTACGACGTGCACATTTCCGAATCGTACAAGATTTTTGAAGTATATTAATAAAGTAAAATTAATTATTTATCATTCTCCTTTTTATTTCGAAGATCTATTTTTTAACTAAACTGTTTATACGTCCCTTGCTACGGGATTAAGTTACAAGACAGTAATGATTAGTATATTTTAAATGTTAAGTTTATAAATATAACATCAATTAGCCCTGTTTTATAGTGTTCAATCATAAATCAAAATATCTTTAGTTTCATATTAGTACATCGTATACAGAAAATAGTGTCCACTCATTTTACAATTTAAAGTCAACTTAAACATTTTGTAACCTTAAACAATACTATTAATAACTTGCAAAAATAATAACAATACTAATAAACAATAGCATAACTAATAACTAGTATCAATTAATACTAGTTGTATTAATTCTACACAAAGAAAGTTTTTAGTTATATGCTCAAATATAAATCTCTTTGCGAGATAAGGAAGTTAATAGTAACATTAACATTACACATAAAAATTATATTATGTGAAAATACTGAGTTTTAATTTATACAAATTGAATTTACATATAGATTGTATGAGTCTTCCCTGGTAAACTGTACAATAATTAAAAAATTAAATTATTTTACGTAATGTAAACCATAACGCTAGTTTAAGAACGTAAAAAATTGCGAAAATTACATTTTTATACAATTTATTAAAATATATATGTTCTTAGTACTTTTGTGTATTTTATATTTTCAAGGATTCCTTTGCTAGCATTTTTCTATCTTTGGAATTATTATTAAAATTAAACGAAAATATTTATAAGAATTACTAAACCTACTATTCAGTTTTTCAATTTCGGAAGAATTCTATCAGTACCAGGAATCAAATATAATATTTTATGCTTAAACCGTTTCCAACGAAAAATATAAATTTAAGTTTGGATATTAAGATTCGATAAAAAACTGTTGCACAAGAACTAATAAATAAATATACTTAGAGTTTTTAAAAGACTTTAATAATTTGTGAGTCTGTAAACTTTAATTCACCTGCTTCTTGTAAAAGATTAGATAATTAATTACAATAATTGTCGTTGGAAGTGTTTCAGTATATAATTTTATAGAAAAAACTCTATAAAATCTTATATCATTACAAACTGGTTACTTTTAGATAATGCAACAACAAAATATGACTAACTTTACTCTAAAATTAGTAAATTTACGAAAATTTGGGTGAGAAAGCCGTTTTTTAATTATTCATTACATTGACGTGAATGATACCATGTATTCAAGATCTTTGGAATCGTCATTTATATGAATATACATCTATTACCAATATAAAATATAGAATGCATTTCAAGAATAATTTTTGCAAGGTGAAAGGGTGATTTTTGCGAGTACCATTCTTCGTGTATGGGTGGGCACGGAACAGTGGTTCTTTAAAAACAGTCTTGCCTACGTTATTTAGATTAATCCTTGTTTACCAAGTAAGTTTGTGTAAACTATATACAAATCAAAATTAACAACAGTATTTAATCAAGACCAAAGTGCGTGTATGGGTGGAGTCAATACCACAGTGCGTTGTATGGATTGGCGGTGGCTTCTATACCATAGTGCGTGTATAGGTTGGCGGGTGGCTCAATACCATAGTGCGTGTATAGGTTGGCGGGTGGCTCAATACCAAAGTGCGTGTATGGATTAGGGTTGGGCAATAACATAGTGCGTGTATGGATGGGCGGGTGGCTCAATACCATGTGCGTGTATGGTTGGCGGGTGGTTGGCTCAATAACCAATAGTGCGTGTATGGGTTAGGGTGGTGTCAATAACATTGTGCGTGTATGGATTTGGGGGGAGCTCAATACCATAGTGCGTGTATAGGTATGGCGGGTGGTCAATACCTAAGTGCGTTTATGGGTTATCGGGTGGGACTCAATACCAAAGTGCGTGTAAGTTTAGCGGTGGGACAATTACCCATAGTGTGTGTATGGATTGGCGGGTGGCTCAATACATAGTGCGTGTATGGGTTAGCGGGGTGGGTCCAATACATAGTGCGTGTTGGGTTAGGGGTGGGTAAATCCCATAGTGCTTGATATTCGTGTATGGTATTGGCGGGTGGCTCAATACATTGTGAGTGTATGGGTTAGCGGGTTGCTCAATACCAAAGTGCGAGTATGGCGTGGGTGGGTGGGTCAATTACTACAGTGCGTGTATGGGTTGGCGGTGTGCGTCAATACCAATTAGTGCGTTGTATGGTTGGGGGTGGGTCAATTCCATAGTGCGTGTATGGGTTGGCGGGTGGGTCATACCACAGTGGGTGTTTGGTTTGAGGATGGCTCAATACCAAAGTGCGTGTATGGGTGAGGCTGGGTGCGGGAGCGGGTCAATACCCCAATGCGTGTATGGGGTTGGCGGGTGGGTCAATACCAAAGTGGGAGTTATTGGGGGGTGGGCGGGTGGTCAATACATAGTGCGTGTATGGGTTGGCGGGTGGGTCAATACCACAGTGCGTGTATGGGTGGGCGGGTGGGTCAATTACCATAAAACTAACTGAACACATTCAGAAACTTAAACTATTAAGGCAAAGGAAAGCCACCAAATATTAATATTATATAAAAATCTTATAATAAGGCGAAACAACATGTATGTATCTTTAAATAGTAGTTTTTAAATGTTTAGAACGTTATAAAGGTTAACTATATTAAAGAGGTAATAAAAAAATATATTGCATTTATTATTTGCATGTAATTAAATCTTTATTGCCCAGACAAAACCAATTTTATACATTTGACTTCAACCTCTATGTTTGTCTTTCAATCTTGACAAAAAACTTCAATACTTTTTTTATATTAAAATCAGAGAAAAATAACCATCTGACCCAAGTATCTTGCAGACTGAATTTAATGTTTACCTCTGGGCACATCACAATATGTAAGAAGAACATCTGGAATAGTAAACAACATTACATTAAACTTTAAAAGAACTTATTTGTTTACTGTCGTAAACAGTTGAGAAATAATTTTAAAATTAGTGGGTACTTTTATTACAGAGTAATGGCTGTTAAACCGTTCATGCCACTATTATTGTAGTGAGTCAACGTTATGAATTTAAGTGAGTAATACCAAAACAGATTTGAACTATGTATAATTTCAAATACAATTATATTTTCTGTATTATAACGAATGTCTATTTTTATTTTGAACGACTCTAAAAGCTTTTACTCTCTTGGATACTGTGTTTTCAATCTAGATCACTAAAAACCACTTAAATTAGACTATAAATAAAGTGTTGGTGATATTTAAATAAAATATTTTGTTAATAAACTATGTGTAAGATTGTTATACACTAATATTATGTAATATAACTTCTATATTGTACTGTAAACTGTTGTAGGACTAATATTAACTGTCTTCCTTCTATCTATAAAAAATTGCACCTATTTTTAGTAGTAAATATTGTTTCCTAAACGTTTTATTTTTTACTCTCTTTCTTTATTACATTCATTTATATTACGACGGTCCAAATTAACTGTAGTCAACAACAATTTAAAGGAACACAAAAATATATGCAAAAAAACTACTGAAACATTTCTGGACGTTATTTTGTAATATTTATAGTGTCAACCTGGTACCACAATTTTTAATAAGAAAATGTAGTATTTCTTATTAAATTATTTTGATTTACACATATTATTGTTGCATTTGTTGGAAGCTTTGTATTGACCTTTACATGTACTTTTCAAATATTACACACTAACAGAGGGATGATGTGGTTATCCAATTTCATAAAAAATATTTTTCACATATTTACTGTAATGTACAGACTTATTTTGCTTGTGTTTTTTTTACGTGTCGTAATAGTATAAAGTTGATCCTTATTAAGGTTAGGTTTTATCAAACATCAGAATTTATTTGATAGCTGTTTCTCCTCGAAGAGATGGGAAATTAAGCCAAATTTAAGATTCGCACGCACGTCCTTAACTCTCCTTCTTTTATGTGACACTGTATCAGGCGGTTTGCATGTATCTTATTTCGAAAAGCTTAGTCACTTGGAACTGTGGGAGGTGAAATATAGGTTTAGGATATTTACTCAAAGGTGTCTCTTACAGTTTAAATCCATATAAATTAAAAACGCACTAAATAACTAAATTTAATACGAACACAATTTCTTAATATAATAATTGCCATACATTAATACATAGTATTTTGATCATGTGTAGCACGCTGTACATATATAAGAGATTTTTACGCCCATATATAACAAATTATTAAAATTTTCACTCTAATATCTTACAAAGTTTGATCGAACACAACATTTTTACTGTGTATGACCCATTTAAAAACCATTAAAAACTAGAAAAACTAAGTTAAAATATATGATGTAGCTTGCTACTGCAGTGAAACCTTTACTCTAATAGCATGGGTTTTACATAAACCGTAATAGAATTGTAGTGAATATAAACTTTTAAAAAATTTAAATACATTGTATAAGGATGGTCAGTGTATTTCCTACTAGTTTATTTTTGTTATAACCTGGACACTCTCTTCAGGGGGTACACAAAGTAACGTGCCAAACTTCGGGGAATGGCTAGAGTGTATTTTTTTCCCCAAAAACGCTTCGTTACCAGATATTCCGCCATTTTGTTTATTTCTCAAAAAGGGACGTAATCACCGAGTTGGCTACCACCGACTTTTAATAAAAAAAACTCTCTCATGTTAACCTTATTAAAGAACTATTCTAGAAAAAAACATCCATGGATCAAATTTAATATAAAAAAATGGCTGCCATTTTAAAATTTTAAACGGAATATAAGATACAAATAATAATTCCTAGTACATGTTTTTGTTTTTTTTTTTTTTGATTAATTTTATTTACTAATCTGGTCCTATATCAAAACATCTTAATCGGGACAACAATAACCAATTGACATTTGAGTTGATAGGCAGCAAAATTGCAAAAAAAATTGCTTTTTTGCTGCCTCTCAACAGAAATGTTAATCCGTCTCGGTATTCTTTGTCCAATTTTAATGTTTATTTAATTACTGACAAATTTGGTATATAAATTTATCAAAAAAAAAAAAAAAAATATTTTAAAAACTTGTTGTATATATTGTGTTTTCCTGCAATTTACGTTTAATTACTTTAAAAATGACGCTCATTTTATAATGTTAAATTGTATCTTGTTGATTCTGTTTCATAGACTAAGTATTTATTATATTACTATGCATAGACAATTTTATATCATCAGTTAAGCTTAACTTGGATGATAAAATTAATTTTGTTGAAAAAAAACAAAAGGCAGATATCTGTTAAAACTAAACGTTTATAAATTTAATCAAGATTTTTATATTTATTTTGACATTTTAACAATTTCCCGATCTTTGGGGTTTACTTTCAGGACACCTATATGTGCTATAATGGCTGATTATTAATTATGGTCACTTTTAAACATAGTATAGGTATAAAAATTAGATGTACTAATTTACTCTGATATTTAAACACCTATTTGAACGATATTATATTCTTATATAGCTAAGGACTCTTGAACTTATTTTGTTGGCGAAAAAATGAGAACAAAGAATAAATATGATGGTTAAGAACTGTGTAATAGAGTATATATTGGATTAAAAACATTTGTTGAAAAGAGTTTTTAATGAAAAAATTTTTGGCACAATAAGTATTTGTTAGTATATAATTAAAGCGGGGTTGAAAAAGATGAGGTGATAAATAAAATTACGGTTTTTATTTAGTTGTTATATCAAACGCTTACACTTTTTGAGCGTATTTTAATGGAATATAAAAATAATAATATGACTATAGGATAGTTTGTAGATGCATGTGTAGTTCTGGTTACTAACTTACTTTGACCTTAAGCTCAAAGGAGAAGGTTTATTTAATAGAAGGTCTAATAGCCTGAAATACTAAGGAACCTACATTTTTACGTTAGTATGTATATGTAAACCACGAATTATTGGTTTGATTTTTATTTAAATGACCAGATATCTGTTCTCTAATACAACATATAGGACATGCCTACCAGCGAGCATGGACACTCCAGCTTCCCTGTAGTGTAATCTCAAATAGTATCCACCGAGTCAATGCCATGCCTG
Source organism: Stictocephala bisonia (assembly GCA_035578905.1). Classification (NCBI taxonomy): domain Eukaryota; kingdom Metazoa; phylum Arthropoda; class Insecta; order Hemiptera; family Membracidae; genus Stictocephala; species Stictocephala bisonia. The sequence continues at coordinate 191,006 of JAQJVL010001273.1, forward strand.
TAATTAGAGTACCAAACATAAGAACCTACGCCTACAAAGCCCCAAACCACTTTGTCCCCAAATTGTCTGGAATATTTAATGTGAGAGCCATTAATAAGAAACCAGTGTGATCTGAACATTAAATAACTATTTTTTGTATTATATATTAATAATTTATTGGTGTTACGTATGAATATAACTATCAAATATAATTTTTATTAAATAATGTACGTATTTTTTTTCTTATAACATATTATACTCTTTTATTATTTTTTATTATTATTCTATATAGTATGATTATGCATACATTAACATATTTTCCATGAATAGTAAAAAATATAAATTTTAATTATCATCAACTAACAATAAACAATAAATAACTATTAATTTCAATTAATATACACTTCTATATAAAGCCGTAAAGCGTTTTAAATGTTACGAGTATCAATCACTTTTATAAAATTGGTGTTCTTTATTATATTGCATTCATATTCTGTTTATTTAAATAACCGTACTAAAGCAAATTTTTATAATTCAAACCAGACAAGGAGGACGTTTTATGCCGTACTTTCTAGGATGGATTTTGTTCAGGTTGTAGTTAGAATATACAATTTAATTTTTAGTAAAATTTGACAAATTTAATTTTTCATTAAAAGCCCTTTCGCCGGTTAAGAACAGAAGTAGTAAATACAGTATAAACAGAAAACATATGTATTTTATGTGAATAATAAATACTAAAAAATTACGTGAGAATTTAATTACAATTGAAATTTATTAAACCATTATTACATAATATTTTAGTAAAAAAGGTAAAGTCTAAAGGTAATTAAAAAAACATTTCTTTTAAATTAATTTTTCGTAAGGTTATAATATAATTCAACTACTGAAGCCTAAACAAGACTATGTGACTGTTTGTTGTATCCTACCTTGCCTTTATATGGCAAGCTTTTTTCTAGATACAGAGGACGTTATATTGTTACATCTCTCATTGTGTATATTTCTCAATAAACCTTTCCTTTGACGACTTCACTGTAGCTTTGCTTTGTTATAACTAAATTAAACTGACAAATTTATATATGTATCTTAGTTTTGTCTTACTTAGCTTCTTTATTATTTACAACAATATTAAATACCTAATACAAATTCAAATGTTTTACCAAACATTAATTTTAAATTTGCTACTAACGATGTTCAACCACGTATTGTAAAGCGTTTTGCTCAAATGTACCCATAGTTAAAAAAATTATGATTAGATATATTTATTAGAAATACTTCAATTAATATAGTTAATTCTACATAAACTTTAGTTATAAAAATAGAAATATTTGAGATTGTAATAATAAAGAGTATAAAATGTACATTACTATCCTTCTTTATTTCTTATCGATGAATGATAAAATGTGAAACGTTTAAAGACAGTATTAAAAAGTAAAGTGATGATAATTTCCTGGAATTAAACTTTATTGTGTTTATAAATACATTTAAGTTATGACTGGTTAGTATATTTTTTTTTCTTGGTACATAAAAAAACAAAAACACGTACACCTTTGCTAATCTTAAATACTTAATCCTGCCCCGATTATGATTGTTGATAACATTGCATTATAAAAATATATAAAATTATAAATTATTAAAAATACATTGTTTTGGGAATTTTAGTGTATTGAGATTACTTAGTTAATTATTACTTGTTAGATATTTATTTTAAAATAATTACTTTCGTATCAAAAATAACATTGTAATTCAATTTATAAATATTGTATTTTATTTACTTAAAATCAATCATATTTTTTTATGCTGTTGTATAATATAATATTTACATTAGAAGATGATTCATAAAAATATTCAGACTAAATTGAAAAACAATTCAAAATATGTTCGCTTGTTAGTTTTATATTACTTTTTTTTTACGAAATTACGTACATAATTCATGCAATAATCGGAAAACATAATACATAAATCGATATAACACGTGGGTTACTAATGGAAAAGTGTTAGAAGAGGTTGTTATAAACCCAATTGAACCTCGTTCGAAATGCCAAAGTGTGCACTTTCTCTATGCAAAGCCTTTCTTTCTTGCTTCAGGAAGTGGTTTTCCTCAAAGGATAAACACGCATACTGACGGCTTAAAAATTTTGCTCTCTCCTAAGGGGTTTGGAAAAGTAAAAACCAAATTAGATCGATGGTTGTCAAATATATCGGGGCTATATTATTTCGTTTTCGTAATACTAATATGGACTGTGTTCCAAAACTTATTTATTGTATATTTACATATCCCATATTTCTAATAATATCCTAACTTTTCGTCACAATTTCATTTGTTCGTTATGAATTGTATAAGCACGTTGAAACAGTTAGTTTTATAAAGACAGACTAAGATTAATCCATATTTCAAGAAGTCTACGTTTAACACACGTTAAATTTTATACTTTTATCATAAGTTAAATAGGGAGTGTAGATGTATTCCAACATATTACCTAAGATGGCCTGTTAAAACAACTTTTAATAGTCAGTTTTATTATATTTTTATATATTGTGGTGTATAATTAAACTAAATTTTAAAGGAAAATTATAAATATGTACAGTAATATTGACCTCGAATTGAGGTGATAAGCTTCAATATGATTAAGTAGCTAATTAACAATATCGTTCACAGACGTAAACAGAATTAAAAAAACATAAACGACACCAAAAAATGTTAAAGTAGTTAAATATGAATATGGTAATAGGACAAATATATTAAAAGTTTCAATGTATTGTGATTATAAATCGATAGAAATTTTTGTTCTTTGTAATCTGCCTCGAAATTTATTAACAAAAGGGCTCCTTTGTACGATTTATTCCAACACCATTTTATTTGTTTACTTAAACTGTATCATATGAAAAATATAAAGCTTGGAAAAACTCGTTAAATGTTGATAGGTTGTGAGGTAAATAAATCCAATTGTTCAAAGAGGCAAGCTCGTCATCTATTTACTCTTTTCCATGTGATGCGGGAATACTGTTTTCACACTTTTCCAACGGTCATTTTGTTTACACTGCTCTAATATGGAAATATTTGTATGTTCTAGCACTTTGTATTCGAAATTAAATGTTATGTTCAGTGTATATAAGTGGATTCACGTATTATGGCTTTCTAGTGGAATAAATGAATAATACTTCAATTAAGTACTCTTTATTCATTTTTTTATAATAATTCAGACCTGTTTTGGCATCTTAGGCCTATCTTCTGAGTGTAAATAATATATCCTATAAGAAATGAAAAATTATAAATAAAATAAAACAAATAAAAATATCATATGAATAATGTTGTGTGTGGGTTAGGGCTACAAGAAAAAACTGTTCATAACACAATAAATATACACGTAGTTATAAATCGAAGAAAAATAATTTTTTATTTAATTAACATTATCTAACAAATAAAATAGAAAATAAACAAATATGAAAAGCGGAATATAAAAAATAATTTGCTCGGAATTCACATGCTGTTTAAATTAATACAAACCGGAAGATACATTTTAATTTATGTTACAAAAAACACTTCAAACGTGATAGGAGTGAGGTTGGGCCTAATACGAATGTTGATGGTATATGGAGGGTGGTTAGGAAATAACATTGTACGTGTATGGGAGGGTAGTTGGGGACATACCCACTGTACGTGTTTGTATAGGAGGGTGGTTGGGACAATACCACTGTATAAGTGTAGGAGAGGAGTGGTTGGGACAATACCACTGTAACGTGTATGAGAGGGTGGTTGGGGACATACCACTGTTCATGTATGTGAAGGGGGTTGGCCCAATTACCACTGATACGTGTACAGGAGGGTGTTGGGCCGATACAGGGTATATGTACAGGAGGGTGGTTGGGCCGAATAACACTGTAAGTTGTATGGAAGAGTGGTTGGGTCAATACTCTGTACGTGTAGGGGAAGGTGGTTGGGACAATACACTGTACGTGTATGGGAAGGAGGGTTGGGAACAAAAACCAATCTAATAATGGTATAATCTAGCTGTTCGGTGGAAATTAGTTCTGTATTTGTGAATTGGTTGGAAAAAATCATAATTTTTAAAATAATTTGGAAAAATGCATAAATGTTTGATTCACATTGAAAAAATAAAAATGAAAATAATTTTCAATACTTATATTAATTCACGCATCTTTCTTTAATTGCAATAAATAGATTTAGTACAACTCCATCTTTTTCCCGTCTAAATAAAAAAATGAACAGTATTATAATTTGTGGTATTTATGCAGCTTCTTGTCCACAAACTAATTGGAAAATTTGGCTTGAAATGGGTCTAGGAATTGGATGTATTTTAACGAGATATGCGTTTTGTTCGGGAACTAACGATATTTATGAAAAAGTCAAAAACAACCATTGTCAGAACATTTAGTATTTCTGTCATATTTCGTTAAATTAATGATATTATAATTATAATTTTTATTTGATGTGTTTTTTGCGCTGAGTTAAAAAATTTTAAATCTTATGTGGTATACTGAATTATTTTTCGAGATTTAATGAAAAAAACTTTATTTCAGGCGAGATCACGATTATCGGCCACTACGCGATTATTTTTAAACAACATCTATTAATTAAAACAATCGAAAATTTCACCTATTTTTCCACCATAGTGACAGCTGGCAGGCCGGTCACGGAGGCAAAGCACCGGAATATAACGCAAATACAAATTAAACAACGTATTTTACCGACAAATGTAAAAAAACATGTCAAATCTTTTAGTATTCTGAATTTTTTCCGTACAACTGTCATATTTCCAATTGGAAGTGGTATTTGTACCAACCATCCTCCCAATACATTACAGTGGTATTGTTCAAAACTTCCCGCCCCACCAATACAGTTCAGTGGCCATTAGCCAACCACCCTCCCCATACTTGTACTAGGGGTAAATAAAAATACAAATATGAAAAATTGGAATATTATAAATAAAATGCTCGGATGGCAATTTTGTTTACATAGGACACCGGAAGAACATTTAATTTATGTTACAAAAAAACACATAAAACCAATAAGAAAAACAACAACTCGACATCAATTAATCACAACTTTGCCGAACATAATGGTTTTTTTAACATTTTCTCCAGTCCAAATCACATTGTACCAAAATATCATTGAAAAAATTTACAATTTTAAATATGAGAAGAAGGATAAAAAATGAATTCAAATAAAATTTTACAAATATACGTAAACAATTTTAATGTACACAGAACATATTAAATACACAAAATTAACATGAATATCCTATATATGAAATAAATAAGAGAAATTAAAAAAATTAATAAACTAAAAGTATAAATTCAAACTCTACCCTCACGCTTAAATTTTCTGATTTTCATCTGTTATTATTTTTATTTTATAATTGTTAATTTCTTTTAGGTTATATTATTTACACTCTTAAGATGGCTTAGAGCTTAAAATTGGTAATTATTATCATAAAGACTAATAAAGGGTACTTATTATAGTTTTTATTCAATTTATATATATTAGATTTAAACATTTTAAAAGCATTTAATTGTAAACCATGTTAATGGTAAAACTTTTAAAAGCTGATTTTATCTTCTAGGTAATATGGTTTATTTAGCTTATACTTCCTTGTAAAATGTTGATGGAATTTAAATCAGCAATTGCAAATATAGAACGCGTGGGATGTTCATATAGAAGCATATTCCATGTAAATTTGCTTATTCATTTTTATTATTGCCAAAAAATTAATTAGGGATGATATAAAATTTATCACTTTCAAACTATTATAATGCTTTGGTTCTAGTAGATAATAACTTTTAACTATTTAAAATACAACAAAAGAGAAATAATAAATCTACATATCTACAAACTATGAAAGATATTAGTTATTTCCGTATTTTAAAAATTAAATTCAAATGTTTAGTTATAAAGAAACTAATGATCATGGTTAAAGTGGGTATTTGCTTGAGTTAAAAAGAAAGATAGATTTATTTTTTAAAGAGCCAACTATTTAAACATAGGCATACGTTAACACCAAACCATTAAAAGTATTGTATTGATAGTTATATTAGCCAATTCCAACTGATTGGGAACTGGTTAGCACTAATCTAAACCCTTGAAACTAGGGCAAACGGGACTTTTTGGGACATGAAAACAAGGTTAACATTTGGTATATCTTATGGATTTAACTTTCATAGGTTTTTTTTTTTGCAATAAAGATACCAGTTTTGGATGTATTCTGGGAACCTTTTTAGGTAAATTTATATATTCTAGTTATTTATGAAATATCACTTCCACAGAATATAACGTTTATAAATGTCTGTTCTTGAACAAAAAACCTAATAATTAATTAAATACCCTTATTGCTGGACCTATCTAAAATATGGTTGGATTGGATTTTTCAAGAATTATGATCCCATATTTATTTGAGTGCCTTATTTATTATTTCATTTCTTTAGTCAAATTATTTGAGGTTTTAACAATTCATAACAAAACACAATTCTAATACGTGTAATTTATATGATACGGGAGGTATTTATGATATTCCAAAACTTTTAGGGAAACGACATAAGCATAAACAACTTTACTTGATATGCGATTGCTTACACGTGATATTATTTGGGCAATGAATAAAATACTGAGGAATGAAACATAATTTTATAATAATAACGAAAAAGAGTGTATTATAATTTTTACGTTTTTTTAGATATAAATACAAAAATATTAAATAGTTACATTTTATTTAGGAAAGTTATTTCCATTATATTTTTATTTATGATAAGTTAAGAATGTCATCCTTAGCGTACAGGATGGCTGGTTCCAATACGTCACGTTCTCTGAAAACGTCAGATTTCATGTTGTATTTGTTACCTAGCTTTTTTGTTAAATCCCTTCAGTCAAGGCTTCCTTTGAAAATCACCTTGTAACTCATGTTTTCTTTGCACCATTCCCTTACCAGTTCACATGTGCTCCTCCTTCATACCTCATTGCTTGTAACTGTTTACATGGACTAGATAATCATGCATGTACAAATATTTAATAAACTGTTTTTTAATTATGTTAATTTTTATGAACAGTTATTATCACATTTTCGTTCTTTCGTTATTGCCTAACATGGCCACTACTTATGATTACTTTATAATCAATTTATTGAATTTCTTTTATGTGATGGGATTATTTACTTCTTGTACTTTATCTATCAAAATTAAAAGCAAACACAATACTTTATTGTTCCAAGTTGTAGAAAACAATTGCATTAAAAAATATAGAGCAAAATACTTTCGTTTATGACTCTTAGGTTTAATATACTTTTCAAACCTCATATGCAATTTATATTAAACAATTTTTGCTCTGAAATACCTCCAAAAGTTAGATATACAAATATATTATTTCCAGAGAGTATGTGTCAAACTTATCGCATACCCCACCAAGAATCATTGAGATAGTGCTGCAACTGACATTTGAGGTTTTGTTTTTTGAATAATGAAAGTTGTTAAGTATGAAGGAAAAAAATACAAGCCAAAGTGATAAGATTTTAGGGAGTAGCTAGGTACTTCCTAACTATAGGATGGGTGTTTCCTTGATTATTGGCCAATGTATATGAATATTAAATTATACACTACGCATTTACAAACTGTGGTACTTTATATTACTTATAATAACTAATAGTCTTTAACAATTACTTATGTGTTTCATATGGTTTTGGACAGTATGTTTAACAACTTAAATTTAATTAAATCGTTTGAAGAAAATCACATAATTAACAAAATTGATCTTGTTTACATAAGTATTAAGAGTCGGTATGTTGGATTTATATCATAGTAAGAGAGCACTTATATACCACGTACGTGTTATGGCCAGTGTGGTTGGGCCAATACCACTGTAACATGTATAGGAGGGTTGGTTGGGCCAATATCCACTGTACATGTATAGGAGGCGTTGGTTGGGGACAAAACCACTGTACGTGTATGGGGCGGCGTGGTTGGGCCTATTCCACTGGAAGTGTAATGGGGAGGGTGGTTGGGACCAATCCCATGTCGTGTATGGGAGGGTGGTTGGGACAATACACTGCTAATAATGGTAACAACTAGCTGTTTCGGTTTGGGATTCAGTTCTTCTATTTTAGTGTTTGGTTGGAATACATAATTTTTAAATATTTGAACAATGCATAAATGTTGATGGTAACCTTTACATTGTTGAATTTTCATTCAAATGATAACATATAAAATAAATAATTTTCAATACTTTTAGTTAATCAAAGCATCTTTCTTTAGTTTTGTCTAAATAAATTGGATTTAATACAAACTCCATCTTTTTCACGCTCTATTAACTATGAAACAGTTTATAATTGGTTTTTTATGCAGTAGTTTCTTGCCAACAAACTAAATTGGAAAAATTTGGTTGGTAATGGGTCTAGAATTGGACTGTATTTTAAACGATATATACTTTTTGTTCCGCGGAAGGAAACTGGAAATCACGTTTTTACCGAAAAAGTATAAAAAAGCAAGCGTAGAACTTTTTCTTATTTCTGTCATATTTCGTTAATTTAAATTATATGTATAATTATGTTTTTATTTCATGGGTTTTGCGTACTGAATAAAAATTTTAAATCTATTTGGTCTTCTGCCATTATTTATTCGAGATTTATTGAAAAACACTACTTTCACGGCGAGATCACGATTTTTGGCCATTACGAGTCATTTAAAACAAACATCTATTAATAAAATAAAAAACAAATGAATTCACCTATATTAACCTGTAGTGACGGATGGCAGGGCCTTCACGGAGCAATGCTTCGGAATTTTACGCAAATACAAATTAAACCAAGTATTATACCAACAAATAAAAAAAAATCAATGTGTAACAACTTTTGGTATTCTGAATTTTCCATACAACTGTTATTACCATTTTAATGGTATGGTATTACTATTTTTTTTTATCTTTGATGTATTTTGTCGCTGAATACGAAAGTAATAACAATTTTGGTCTATTACAATTATTTCTTTAGATATACTGGAAAATCTACGTGTCACCTCGAATCGTGAATAGTGGCTATTGCAGCGATCATATGTACACAAAACTATTAATCTCGAAAACTAATTTAATCCTACATTCACGCCGGAGGTTGAGTGGACAGGCCACCAGGCCGTCAGGAGGCCAATCACTAGAATTTAACACAACTTATGAGTTTTTTTGAGTAAAAATACAACTAGCATAGATTAGGTAATGTCGGTAAAAAATGCATTCTCTCGAGTTGGAAAAAATAATTTTTACTGCAAAACATTTTATATTTTGGGTTCAGCATAAAGAGGAACACGTGATATGATCTAAAAAAAATTTTCAAAAGTTACTTCCTTTTAGATTTTTTTAAAAAGTAGATTTTTTCACTATCTGTTAGAATAAAACTATTTTTTCGAATTTTCGGTAATAAAACGAGTTTTTGCGGATGAAATTGACGCTCCTCAAGAGTTATAATCTCATACTTTCCCCATTTTTCAACAGTATATCATATTTTTAGAGGTGGCAAGAAAGTGCATAATTAAAATATAATTGTCACTACTACTTTTCCAAATTACTAAAATTATTTACTGATGGTAAAATATTATAAATCGATAAGTGTTGTAAACCAAAAAGTTTTTAAATTCCAGACCAAACTAATTTGGAGCAATTTACACTTTTTAAGTCCATACTCACATGCAAATAACATGTGCTGTATAGTTTTTAACATTAAATAAACTATGTAATATTCATAACAAAAAATGGGTACAGTTTGCACCACTTACAATTAAAGTTAAATTGATAGATTTTAAAATATATCAACACTCTAAAAAATATTAGTTTAATTTTCACGTTTTTGAATGTTTCAACATTATTATGAGCCATATCCAGTAAAAACTTAAATATTGTATGAAATATATTAAGTCCAATTCTTTACAAAGATAGCTGATATTGTTACAAATTCTAGATACAATGTTTCATGGGATTAGAAATAATTAGCATACAACTTATTTTTATAACAAACTACTTTTGAATTACTATTTTAAAAAATTATTATTATTAACTAGTATATTCATATTTCAATTGTTATAAATAATATAATTTAGATCCATCCAAGGGGAAACCTAAAAAAATAAACAGATCTATTACAATTCATTAAGACGGTTGATTCATTAAAAATGTTTTCAATATTTTCTAAAGGGTTGAAGTTTTTAAAAGAGGTGATGACTATAATGGATTAGTTAATTGTGATATGATAAATTTATATTATATAGCCTGACTCTACATTTGGAAATTCTAACATTTAAAACATACTAAAACATATTATTTTATTTATTTTCATAGTACTCACATTATAAATAATACAGTTTCAGAGCAACAAGGGCCAATACAACTAGTTAATGTGATGTAAACAACCAGTGCAAATTAAAGTATTTGTTTGTCTTATCCCAGAGGACAACGAGGGACAAAGAAATTAGAATCTTCAGCACCAAAAATGCCTAATCCTGTAATGGGTATTGTATAGAATTAGCTCAGTAAAAAGGAAATGCATCAGGAGAGAGACAACACTTTTAAGACTCGCCTAAATGTTAATCTAGAGACTAAACATGAATGTTCCCCTTTTTATTTCATATGTCTGTATACTAATAATCGTGACGTTTTTCTTGAAGATAATTTAATATTTCATCCCAATTGTATTACAGTATATTTCTATGTTATCTTATTAACAGAAATATTATTATCATTTTTAAAAGTTTTTTTTTTAATTGTTCATGCATTTTTGTTATCATTTGCTTCATATACAAATATAACATATTTGGTTCATATATATAAAATATTTAATATATTATATCTCATATGTTTTAAACGCTAAATCTATAATGTCAAACAAATAGTAGTTACTAATTGAACTTAATTTTAATATTTTAATTATTTGTTTCAAAGTACTTTATTAAAATCTTTTATTTTATATATTACGAGTATTATGATTTTAGATGGTTTTATTTGTTTTTATTTAGTTATATATTTATGGACGCCATCCTATGTTCGTTGTAGATGTAAGAATCTCATCAGCAAATACAAGTTAAGAAAGGAATTTCCTTTCACATACTAAAAATTTATAAAAAAGGAGATACATTTTTATTAAATAAAATTTTCAATTTAAGGCCTGAAACGTGTCCGAGTATGCTCCATGCTCTGCCATTAGCTTTTTATTGTGGTTAGGACCTTAAGGCTTGATGGTCTAAATTACATCCCAACAAGAAAACGTTTTACAACATAGGGACTCTTAATATTTTCAAAAGGGTTAAGATGCAATATCAGTCAAATTTTGAGAGAAATAAAAGCGCAGTAAACATTTAAAAGAAAATTGGCAAATTCCTACTAAAAAAAGTAAATGAGAGCCACTAAACATGATAAATTATTGATTTTTTTTAAAACTAATAAATATAAAGCAATATGAATATTAGACTAACGGTACCATATTTTTATTAACACATGTAATAATTAACAACCCATATAGATTCAAACTCATTATTTTTAACGAACTAATGTCATGGTTATCGGACGAACAATACATTTATTGTATGCGATTAATGTATTAATGGCAAAATTAATGAGCCTACATTTAGTATTGCATTTTGTCATGCTATTCAAGTCAATAATATTAAAAATAAACATTTTGTATTTTAATTTGGACTTAAATACGTTTTATAATAACGAATATAACTACTTTTAAAAGGTCGTTTTGAATGCATATACAAACTTTAAATCGAAACCAGCTACGTGAGTCTCTTAGCAATCAGCTCGCCTAACGATGGCAAACTGCCGCTGTTTATCTTATATACCATGGTACCTACCGTCTCTTTTCTTATTACCGTGGTTCCAAAGTTAATTACCATACTAAACCTAACAATAACGCACTTTTGTATTATACAAGTGCAAAGTACTGTCTTTTTTCATACTTAAAAATAGTTAATAATTTCTAGTGTTAATATTCAATCTTGATTTGTATTACCTGAATGCAATAAAAGCGACATCCCCCCGTGTTGAAGGATGGGTACTCTGCTAGTATCGTCAATAAAAATACTGCAAAGGGTTTGTTAGTATCACTGAGTAATGGTTATAAGAGATATATATTTACTTAACTTGATGATATGGAAACCACGAGCAATAGAGTGCTATCCTTCAACAACGAGAATAAGTAAGGCAGCTTCTGTACCTTTACATCAAATGTTGAAGAGCTGTGATACATTTGGCAGTTAGATATTTTGATAAAATAATTGATGTAAAAATATAATGCATTTATTGTATTACATCTCTAAAGCCACACAATAAAGTTCATTTATCGTTACAGTATTTTGGTAAATATTATTCCTTAAAAAAAAACATCTATGATTTGTGAATAATTGATTGGTATAATTTATAAACAGTACAAATGCGTCATTTATTTAATTATATTGAACTAATTTAAATATTTTCTTATGAAAATGTGATTATTTCAGTAACATTTTTTAATTAATAATTATAGTTCATAGAATTTTTAATATAAATCATGGTAAATTAGAGCTTACTTGTAACTTAAAAAAGAGTTATAAAAAAATTAATTAATACATAGGATATAATTTACATATAACATGATTGCTTAAATGGTATTATTTATTATTATGTGATATTTGTACCTTTTCCGTTAATTCACTGACACTACTTTTTCACGTTATTTTACATACTACTACATTTTTATCGAAAATTATGGTTATAGGTTTAGGTTATGTCCACGTTAGGAAGCTATAAAGTAGATTGACAAACTGGTTAAATCCAATGATTGACCACCACGGTTGCGCTCTTCGTGTGTAAGTTCTTGGAAAGTTCTTGATGAAATGAAATGAAATAGTTTTATTGCTTTTTGACAACTATGTACAATATCGTATAGCAGAAAGTATATGTTTAATAATAATGATCCTACAAATAATGATTACATTAAGTGATGTGATAAATTAACTATAGTAAAATTTCAGCAATAGCTTAGTGGGGGACTACATTCGTTCTCACACAGAATAAAGATTCATTCACTCCAATCACTCTTCTACAGCCACTAACATTCATACAGGATCGCTCTCCCGCGCCGTCGCAAATTAGGAGTCAGCTATAAATTCAGCCCAAGAATACAAGCGAGAGCCACTAAGTAGCCTTTTAATCGAGACTTGAATTTGTTGAATTTTTGGTTCCCTTTTTATATAATCTGGAGAATGTTTAAAAATTTTGACGCACTGCTTATAGACGGTTTGCGTTCCTGGGCGATTGTACGGTGCCGAGCCACTCTAAAACTGGGACTACTTCTTGTTCGTGTTGATTGGATGTCCACTACCTCGTGTTAAGATTACATTTGAATCTACAATAGATGCAGTCTCCAAAATGTATAATGCAAGGCTGCGTTAGCTAACCTAATGTACCCTGAAGGACTGTTTGCGCATGGACTCTCTAACTGATTTAATTTGGAAATTATTGTATTGGATCGTATCATGGATTAAGATAAGGCCAGATATATCGGATTCGTTAGTGGGGTTAAGGAATCCAACAGTGGGACGTGAAAGATAATATGAGGAAACAGTTTTAAGAGCAATAGATTAGTTAATCAAGTGGTTGTGAAGTAACAGGAAAGGGTCGATTATTTTTTAAACTAACAGAGGTATATTTTTCCTCTTAAAACAATTTAATCACAATGATCATATCTTTAAAATTATATTTTGAATATAGTTCAGGTTATAACTTTTTATATTTTGTGAATATTAAAATTTAATAATGTTAAACATGTACAGTTAATAAATAGATTTTCCTTTTATGAAATATTTTAGATCTTGAATGTTTTAAACCTTATTGAATATTGTGGTCACTAATGTGTGTTATAAATAACAAATGTAAATTGGCAAAGCTCTACTAATGTATGACCTTAAATAAAGAATTTTTTATTTTTATACGTTTGACATTACAATTAAGTATACTGTAATGGAATTTTCTTGGAAACAAAAGATACATATGTGTGTGTGAGTGTGGTGTGTGTGTGTGTGTGTGTGTGTGTGTGTGTGTGTGTGTGTGTGTTAGAGCTTATTTAGCATAACAATTTAAAAGTAAACAACTATATTAAAACCAAAATTTTAGTACAGCTACAGCGAGTGTTCTGTTTTAAATCAACACCAGAGTGTTGTATGTAAAAATTGGATGAATTTTATTATTTAACGTTTTTATTATGTACTACTTATTATTCCTATATGTCTATGATTTATAAATATAATACTGAATAACCTGCGTGGAATAAGAGAAGTAAAATGACTTGTTTACAGACAATTATATTTTATTTCATTCATTCTATATATAATAATACAAATGTGTACGCAATTTATAATACTGCATTATTCTGTAACTATAATTTAATACTATTTTTCTATGTAACATAGATAAACGTAATAGAGTACTGTTTGGTATACGTTTTTTTTTGTAGTTATTATGTAAAGTAAATCACAAATTCATCTTATCAATTGTCTTAGCAATCCTTGTTTTAGTTTCAAGAGTAAGTATTTTCTGTATAACGCTCTTACAAACAGCGCAAACTATTTAATTTAGTAGGTCCAAGAGGATTTGTTTTGTGTAAATAAAAAAATACCATAATTATGAGTTATGTAAGTAAAAAATTTTAAAAATTCATAAACATTTACTCCAATGGTTTTAATTGATAAAATATTTAATATAAAGAGGATTATGAAATCCTATTTAACATTACAAAACGAATAATATGAAATATATAACAAAAAAAAAAATAATTTGATGGATACTTTGATGTAGTCGTGGTTTACAATGTGACACTACTACTTTCATTATTAAACTCTAAATAAGTTACTGGTGTTACCAAAAACGGCTTCTAAGGAATATGTGTCACTGTGAAAGGTAAGCCTCAATAAACAGCAAGAGAATGTGTAAAGAAAGATTTGTAAAGGATGGTAAATGTACGTAAGAGATGATAACGTCATGCATTGAATGCACTGTCTCATTGTGTCCCAGGGTGAATGTGTTACACCTGAATACATTGTTGAATTTACTTTTTATTGCGCACACATTATAAGACTTTCAACAAGATAATAGAACCTGACATTGGAATATCAAAAATGTTCACAAACGTAGTATTTTCCCCAGGTTATTAGTTATGCCTACAACTTGCATCAGCTGATTCTACTACATATCGGTTTTTTTATGTAAACAGTGGAACATACTAAATCGGGGTTTCTTTAAACGTTGTGTCCAAGGATCAAGGATATGGTTCCTAGGGTTTCAATATTAAAAGCATTTCTTGTAAAAACAGAATCAAACATTTTTATGGCTATGTTTTTTGTGATTTACAAATAAAAAGTGTTGTAGATTAAGAAACTGATGTTAAGGTTAAAATTGTGCACAACTTAGTTAGGGGTTAATAATATAATGATATTTTGCAAATTATTAATAATTTTACATTATCTTTTTAATCTATAAAAAAATTTTATTTAATAGAGATTATTCTGTTTTACTCGCGTTTGTTAAATTTAAAAATATGCTGGCGTTCTCAGTGACTAAATAGCGTTATTTTAATTTAAAGTTTTTTACTATGTAAATGTTTTGTTTACATTTTAATTTGTTTGGGTAATATTTGACAAAATATTTTATAAATAATAATAATGACCTGATTTAATATGTTTGAAGCATCATATAAATATAACTCGGTGGTTCTTTAAATTAAAAAAATGTTGTTTAAAATACATAAACAGAAAGAGGGTAAAATAAATGCACTCTTTTATTCCATATTTATAGGGGGAAACGTGGTACTATTTGACCCAAAAAAGTATAAATCTATTAACATAAGAAATCTAACATGTTTGGGTTAATATCATTGGTTAACTTAAGCAAACTATTATGACATTTATTGAAACAGTTTTATGATAAAACCTCAAAAGATTTAAATTAGTTACACCTAAAACGTGATATATGTGTCATTACTTTTATTAGATTGCTTTATAATTTATACCAAAATAAGAAATAATACCGAATAGGAAGAATACCATTTACATGTCAAAAAAATGTAATCATTGCTAATGTTGAAGTTAATGCCATATGGTATGATATCACTGAGTAATATCAGTGATATGAATTCTGTACGAATAATTGTTCCAATTAACCCAACAATGCTTTTGGACAGGATTATTGAACAGCCCTTCTGGAGTTAATCATGGATTTTTTCCGCTAAGTATAAATCAATTTCTAAAATTTGGAAAGCCATATGTTTTGTTTTTACAAACCACCCAACCCCCCCAACAACCCAAAGTAATACTCAGTTTCAAAAGTTATTTTAATAAAGTCCTATAAATTTCTGGTGAAATTTGATGTTGATAGGTTTGTTGTTTCCACTAGTAAAAATTTGTATTTTCATGCTATTTGCTAATGATAGTATACTAAAGTTTGAAAAGTATTCATGCTTGAATTTATATGGGTGAAAGGTAACAAATAATATTTGTAAATAATTAAACCTTTCACCCAAGAAGCATCATACAAAACTATACGGTTTTTAATTAACTGAAAGCTGTACTAATATAATGTAGTATACAATTCTGAACGCAGCTATAAGCATGATACAGCATTGTAATAACAGAACAATGTATTAAGAGTACCTATGAAAATAAATACGTTTTCATGTAATATTTTATCCAAAACAGGCGGGTACAACTTAGGGTATATATAATTATATTAAAAAATATTATATTCTATAAATTTATTATTGAAAATTAGCATTAGACGAACTGAAGTTGTTATGACAAATATATAAGAAAACCCCGAAAGATATTTGAAATAGCCCAATAAATATTCATCAACACTAATTTATTTCAAACATGTAATTTAAGGAATTTAAATAAACATTAAAATAGTTTGTTAAACATCATTGTCTACAACTATAAAAAGTTACATTCAGAGTCCCTCATTCTAAGGTTTTAATTAAATCCATCTCATAAAATCACAAGACAATTGTTATTTTCAATAGTAAATTTATAAAATAAGATAAAAAATCCTCCTTACAATTTAAGTGCAGGGGCTATTTCACATTTTTTAAGTCGAAAAATATAAACTTTATTTGATTTTGTTTGTAGCTATTAAATAATTATTATTGTAAGTATTAATTCTAAAATGTATCAAAACGTCAATTGTTCTACTTAAAAGTAATGAATTTATAAAAATAATCAAACTAATACTAAATAGCACAGTAAATATTTAATTATAACTAAAATTTATATAAATGGAAATTATCAATTATTTAATTTTTTTAAATCATGTATTGTTTAAAGTTAAGTTATTTTTCTATTTTGTATAATAAAATGTGGCATTCTTATGTTTACTGTATATAAAATGTTTAAAAGACCTAACGTGTTTTAAGTAATTGTAGATAACAAAAATGTCGATACAACGAAGTTATATGAGTGTACATTTCTTAAAAAAAATTAATTATCTAGCCGTTAAATTTTAAATTATATTTTGAAATATGTTGTAAGCCCATACTTATGTTAAATATAAGCACTCAACCGGGAACAAAGGCGGTCAACAAAAGTACGTATTTGACTGTGGGCAAGGACGGAGTAGTTGCCGTAGGCAACAATTGGTTCAAGTAATTCTCGCCTTCCCCAGTCTTATGAATAAGTGAGTCACTGTGTGTTTCAGTTGCGTTCGAAAAAATATACAATATAAGTACAGCTGTCCAAGAATGCTGTTTGTTTTAAAATTTGGAAATAATGACCAGACCGTTATAAACATGACAGTTTTGCGTAATTAATTCAAAACCATTATTTGAAAATTGAGTTAAGTACATTTGTTACAAAACTAATTTGAGAAGGGTAGTTGGAAGAAATCTTTCTAAAAAGTCCTGTTAATAGTGGTCAAATATAAGTAAGTAATAATGATCACGTTTAGCGCGTTGTATTTTCTATACTTTTACTAGCCAATTGGTAAAAGTAAAATAAAACCTTACCATAGTATTATTTTAGAAACAATTAAGTACATAACACAGGTCTAATTGTAATGAAGATGACAGGAGCAAGTATATATGTTTCCGGAATATTTTGGACGGACACAACTTCTCAATTACACCATACAACATTATTACACTATTTTGTAAACAGTATATTTTGTAACAATGGTTTTCACTAGATTAAACATTTATATATTATTGGTGAAGAATAAAATCCTTAAAGCCCGGATTACTACTATCATAGTCAATTTCGTATTTATTTACAAGGCACTAATTACATCATGCATGATGTATTATTAGTTCTATTTATACGATAGGAAGATGTTCTGTTCGATTCATATTTATTTTCGTAATGTATGTGATTGTACAAAGTATAACATCACTGAGTATTTGACTTGACTTATCTCCTTTAATCCCTTCAGAGAAGTAGGGCCGCAACAATAGACTTCCACCTCACATGATTCTGAGGCATTTGCTTGATCTCTCCCCAGTTCTACCACATATTTTTATTTCCTTTTCTAAAGTTATTCTCCACGTAACTCCAGATATTCCGTGTCGTCTTCTTCCTTGTGGGTTCCAATCAAGGTGCTGTCCTCTTGATGTTATCTTGTGCTCTTAGAAGAGTGTCTAATGCAGTTAAATGTTGTTGTCCTGATTGTCTCTGCTATTGGATGTTGTCTTCATGTCTCATAGTTTCTGGCAAATAGGTCTTCAGGATTATTTTAAGGCAGTTGTTAATAAATATCTGCAGTTTGTGAGTTACAGACTCGGTAATCTTTTAAAACTGGCAGCCATACAGCAGCACCAATTTGATGTTGCTCTCAAATAATATTAACTTGCGTTTAGTTCCTGAGCTCTCCATATTTGTCCATTCTCTTAAACAGCCAATTTGCTTTTCTTATCTTTTATATTATATCCTCGTCTGTCCCACCTATTTTGAAAACCATACTGCCAAGGTAGCAGAACTGTTCAACTTGTTCAATCGTCCTATTGTTGACTTTTAGTTGATCTTGGTTTACATGGCTTTGCCTCATTTCCTTTGTATTTTTAATGTTTACTATCAGGCCTACTTTGCTTCCTTCCAAGATGAACTCATCACCTTTTCTTGCATATATTTTAGTTTATGAGACATTATACATAAGCGTTAACACGATCGATATCCTGTAACCTCTCCGATAATATTCTCTGCAACCCTCTTGGTTAACTAGCTACTTTCCTCACTATCCCATCCAGAACCACCAAGAATATTATAAAATATATTTAGTACTTAGTACTTGTATATAACAAACTATTTCCGAACATACTAAAGTAAATACGTAAAGGAGGTAAAAAGTCAAATTGTAAATCTAGTTTTGGAGAAGCGAAAATATTATATAGGTGCGTTTACATATGCTTACGTAATGTCCCTATTCTATTCCTATACTATCTGTGGCCATGTATAGTATATACTTATTTTTAATAGTACCTTCTTATAACTATGTACTAAATACTATACAAATGGAAATACAGTAATTGTTTCAACAGTAATATAATTACTAATTAATTATTTAGTTGATTTATCTTGACTATATAGCATGTAAATTTACATTAGTTGGTAGAAAAAAAGTTAATTTCAATTGGCAAGAGAAGGAGATTAATTTATATACAGCCATAATTTTAATTATTGGATAATTGATATAATTAAACATTTTGGGTGTAATTGTAAGATTATTTATATTGTTCATACTAATAATGCGATATATGTTTTAATTACATTTATGCATTGTTTAATTTTAAAATTATATCCTATTATGAATCGTAATTGTTGTTGTACAGCGCTCAGTTCGACGTGAGAAAGGGTACACCTGCCCTAGTAAGTCCTCACTTATCCACCTCACTTATACACACACACACACACACACACACACACACACACACACACACACACACACACACACACACACACACACCACACACACACACACCACACACACACAACACACACACACACACACCACCACACACACACACACACACAACACACACTCCACACACACACAACAACACACACACACACACACAACACAACACACACACACCACACCACCAACACACAAACACACACACACACACAACACACACACACACACACAAACACACACACCAACACACACACACACACACACACACACACACAACACACACACACACACACACACACACACAACACACACACAACACACCCACACACACACACACACCACACACTAAACACACACTCACACACAACACACCCACACACCACACACACACACACACACACACACACACACACACCACACACCACACACACACACACACACCACACACACACCACACACACACACACACACACACACACACACACCACACACACACACCACACACACACACACCACACACACACACACACACACACACACACACACACACACACACACACACACACACACACACACACACACACACACACACACACACACACCACACACACACACACACACACACACACACACACACACACACACACACACACACACACACACACACACACACACACACACACACACCACACACACACACACACACACACACACACACACACACACACACACACACACACACACACACACACACACACACACACACACACACACACACACACACACACACACACACACACACACACACACACATATTATACGGTTTATATATGTTATGCCTTTATGGTTATATATATATATATGTTATAAATTATTATAGCATAATATTTAAAAGTAACCACACTATGTTAAAACCAAACTTTACATACATCTTACAGCAAGTGTTCTATTTTAAATCTCACCAGAGCCCCTACTATATCAACTATTTGTGAATTTTATTAATAAAGTTTTTATTATTGTACACCTATATTCTACTTTCTTCGTTTTTGATACTTAAATTCTAAACTGAATACATGCTTTGAATAAGATTTGTTAACGACATGTTAACACAATTATATTTTATTTCATTTATTCTACATATAATAATACAAATGTGTACGCAATTATACTACTGCATTACTTCTGTACTATAATTTAATACTATTTTTCTACGTAACATAGAAAACGTAATAAGTACTGTTAGTATACGTTTTCTAGTATTAAGTAAAGTAAAGCACAAAGTAATCTTATCAAAATTGTCTTAGAAATCCTTGTTTTAGTTTCAATGAGTAAAGTATTATTCTGTATAACGCTGTTACAAACAGCGCAAACATTTAATTTAGTAGGTACAAGAGATTTGTTTTGTGCAAAATAAAATACCCTAATTAAGAGTTATGTAAGTAAAAATTTTTAAATTCATACACATTTACTCCAATGGTTTTAATTGATAAATATTAAATGTAAAGAGGATATGAAATCCTTTAAAATACAAAACGAATAATATGAAATATATATTTGATGGATACTTTGATTTAGTCGTGGTTTACAATGTGACACCACTACTTTCATTATAACCTCTAAATAAGTTACGGTTGTTACAAAACGGCTTCTCAAGGAATATTTGTCACTGTGAAATGTAAGCTTCAATAAACAGCAGAGAATGTGTAAGAAGATTTTGTAAATGATTGGTAAATGTACCGGAAGAGATGATAACGTCATGCATTGAATGCACTTGTCTCCTGTGTCCCAGGTTGAATGTGTTACACCTGAATACATTGTTGAATGTACTTTTTATTTGCGCACACATTATAAGAATTTCAACAAGATAATAGACACCTGACATCTGGAATATCAAAATGTTCACAAACGTAGTTTTTCCCCAGGTTATTAGTATGCCTACAACTTGCATCAGCTGATTCCTACTACATATTGTATTATTAGTAAACAGAGAAATACTAAATCGGGGTTCTTTAACGTGTAGTCCAAGGATCAAGGATATGGTTCCTAGGGTTTCAATATTAAAAGCATTTCTTGTAAAAACAGAATCAAACATTTTTATGGCTATGTTTTTGTGATTTAAAAAAAAAGTGTTGTAGATTAAGAACTGTTAAGGTTAAATTGTGCACACTTAGTCTAGGGGTTAATAATATAATGATATTTTGCAAATTATTAATAATTTTACATTATCTTTAAATCTATAAAAAATTTTATTTATAGAGATTATTCGTTTGACTCGGCGTTTGATAAATTTAAAATAGGCTGCGTCTCAGTGACACAAATAGCGATTTATAATTTAAAGTTTTATCATGTAAATGTTTAGTTACAATTTTAAATTGTTTGGTAATATTTGACAAAATATTTTATAAATAATAATAATGACCTGATATAATACTGTTTGAGCATCATAAATAAACTCGGTGGTTCTTAAATTTAAAAAAATGTTGTTAAAATACATAAACAGAAAGACGGGTAAATAAATGCACTCTTTTATTCCCATATTATTGGTAACGTGAGGGTACTATTTGACCAAAAAAGTGCTAAATCTATAAACATAAGAACAACATTTTGGGTTAATATCTTGTTAACTAAGCAAACTATTATGACATTAGTGAAACAGTTTTATTGATAAACCAACAAGAATTTTAATATAGTTCACCTAAACGTGCAATATGTGTCATTACTTATCTTATTGCCTTTATAATTATACCAAAATAAGAAATAATACCGAAAGGAATAATTACCATATACATGTAAAAACAAAAATGGATCAATGCAAATGTTGAGTAATATCCATATGGTTATGTATGATATCATGAGTAATATCATGATATGAATTCGTAGAATAATTGTTCAAATTAACCAAAAAAATGCTATTGAAGGATTATAGAACAGCCCCTTCTGGATTAATCATGGTTTTTTTAAGTTAAATCAATTTCAAAAATGGAAAGCATTGTTTTGTTTTTTAACTACTCAGTTTACAAAATGTTATTTTTATGATAATGATCCTATAAATTTTGGTGAAATTTTGTTTGATAGGTTAGTTGTTTCCACTAGGGGTAAAAAATTAGTATTTCTGCGATTTGCTAATGATAGTTTACTAAAGTTTGAAAAGTATTCATGCTAATTCAATATGGGTGGAAAGGTAACAAATAATATTGTAAAATAATTAAACATTACAAGAAGCATCATACAAAACTTTACGGTTTTTAATTAAATGAAAGCGGTACTACTATATGTATATACAATTCCTGAAACGAAACTTTAAGTGATACGCATTGAATAACAGAAAATGAATTAAGATTACCTATGAAAAAAATAGTTGAATGTAATATTTAATCCAAACAGGCGGTACAAATTATGTTTAAAATAATAATATTAAAAATAATACTATTCTATAAATTTATTATTGAAAATTAGCATTAGACGAACTGAAGTTGTTATGACAAATATATAAGAAAACCCCCGAAAGAATATTGTTGAAAAAAAAAATTAATTTATTTAGCCCAATAAATATTCATCAACACTAATTTATTTCAAACATGTAATTTAAGGAATTTAAATAAACATTAAAATAGTTTGTAAAACATCAATGTTCTACAACTTATAAACAAGTTACATTCAGAGTGCTCATTCTAGCTTTCATATAATCCACTCATAAAATTCACAAGACCAATTGTTATTTCTCAATAGTAAATTTATAAATAAGAATAAAAAAAATACCTCCATACAATTTAAGTGCAGGGGCTATTTTACATTTTTTAAGTCGAAATATAAACTTTATTTTATTTTGTTTGTAGCTATTAAAATAATTATTATTGTAAGTATTTAATTCTAAAATGTATCAAAACGTCATTGTCTACTTAAAAGTAATGAATTTATAAAAATAAATCAAACTAATACTTAAAAGCACAGTAAAAATTTAATTATAACTAAAATTTATAATAAAATGGAAATTATCAATTATTTAATTTTTTTAAACATGTATTGTTTAAGTTAAGTTATTTTTATATTGTATAATAAAATGTGGCATTCTTAATGTTTACTGTATATAAAATGTATAAAAGACTAACGTGTTTTAAGTAATATATATAACAAAATGTCTATACAACGAAGTTATATGAGTTTACATGTTCTTAACAAAAATAAATTATCTAGCCATAAATATAAATTATATTTTGAAATATGCTTTAAGCCCCATACTTATTTAAATATAAGCACTCAACGGAACAAAGGCGGTCAACAAAAGTACGTAATTGACTGTGGCAAGACGGAGTAGTTGCCGTACGGAACAATTGGTTCAAGTAATTCTCTGCCTTCCCCAGTCTTATGAATAAGTGAGTCACTGTGTGTTTCAGTTGCGTTCGAAATATACAAATATAGTACAGCTGTCCAAGAATGCTGTTTGTTTTAAAATTTGGAAATAATGACCAGACCGTTATAAACATGACAGTTTTGCGTAATTAATTCAAAACCATTATTTGAAAATTGAGTTAAGTACATTTGTTACAAAACTAATTTGAGAAGGGTAGTTGGATAGAAATCTTTCTAAAATAGTCCTGTTAATACTGGTCAAATATATGGTACGTAATAATGATCACGTTTTAGCGCGTTTGTATTTCTATACTTTTACTAGCCAATTGGTAAAAGTAAATAAACCTTACCATAGTATTATTTTAGAAACAATTAAGTACGATAACAACAGGTCTAATTGTAATGAGATGAAGGAGCAGTCTATATGTTTCGGAATTATTTTGGTCGGTACACAAACTTCTCCACTGACACCATACAACATTATTACACTATTTGTAA
Organism: Stictocephala bisonia; assembly: GCA_035578905.1. Lineage (NCBI taxonomy): Eukaryota > Metazoa > Arthropoda > Insecta > Hemiptera > Membracidae > Stictocephala > Stictocephala bisonia. Next base: position 215,748 of record JAQJVL010001273.1, read on the forward strand.
ACAGTATATTTTGTTAACAATGTGTTTTCACTTGATTAAACATTTATATATTATTGGTGAAGAATTAAATCCTTAAAGCCCGGATGTATATTACTACTTTCATAGTCATTTTCGTATTTATTTTACAAGGCACTAATTACATCATGCATGAATGTATTATTAGTTCTATTTATACGATAGGAAAGATGTTCTGTTCGATTTCATAATTTTATTTTGTAATGTTTGTGATTGTACAAAGTATAACATCACTGAGTATTTGACTTGACTTATCTCTTAATCCCTTCAGAGAAGTAGCGGCCGCAACAATAGATAAAACTTCACCACACATGATTCTGAGGCATTTGCTGATCTCTCCCCAGTTCCTAGTAAGAAATAGTGTAGTTAAACACAAATAAATACATGCTATCTAATATTATGTGTTTATGTAACTATAACCCAAGAAAATGTCATTGAAATGAAAAAAATAAATAATATGTTGAAACTAACGATGGATATATATATTCAAGGGAAGTGTATATTATTTGAAGAAACACAACTAAAACACAAAGTTGATATTTCATTGTACGAGGAAACCGGTAGCCGAGCGTCAGGACTTTGAGATTGGGTTAGAGATGCCACTGATTCGGAACCGGCCTAGACTGGAAATTTTTTTATAATAAGATCTTCACACATATAAATATTTTATGAGGAAAGGACAGAGTAAGGTTAAGATGGATATCGGCTTTTCATTTTTAACCAAAGAAATCTATTATTTCAACAATATAAATATTTATCCTAATTCACCTGGAACATATTTCAAATATTTAACAAATAAAGTGCTCGTATAATAATTGGACTTTCACTTGTACCAATTCCAGTGAAATAATTTAACAATATTTTAGCTAGGCATAAAATTTTAATGAATCGTATTTTTAGCCTCTGAACGTGAAAACTAGGACTAAAGATATCAGTACTGAACTAGTGTGGGGTTAAGCTTGGTATGCAATTGTTTGATTTCAAGCTCACACCCTTGTTTATTTAGTAATAAGTTGACCGTATTAACAGTGTAAATAAATATTTATTTAAATTAAGGAAGCAAATTGTAAATAATTTCACTACTATGAGAAACGTTATTTTAATAACAGTTTGTTTTTAGTTTGAATAGTTTTGAAATTATTCAACAACGTCCGAAGAGAGCTGTTGCCATTTGCTTGCCTTAAAACTTTTTAAGGATAAGTGAGGACTTCTGAAGCTGGTGAATCCTTTCTCATGTCGAACCGAGCGCTTTACAACAATTATGACCCATTCTCAGATAGCATATTAAAATTTAATAAATACATAAAACAAATCTGAAATCATACATCGTGTTACTATACACACTACACAGTACGAATTATTTACAGAGTTAAAAATACGAAAAATTTTAATAATAATTACCCCTTATTCTCTTAAGTTTGAAATAATTTTAAAATTATCTTATATTTCCTTTGACTCACAAATTTATCATTATTTACAAGTGATATGGGTCAATGTAAACCAATAACAAAATTCATAGATGCTATTGTCAAAACTAATGCAACATTAATATTTTTTCAACATATACTAATAAAATGGGAGTATTCATAAATATAAGTATCAGTATTAGCAACTATCATAAAGGGACGTTAAAACAGGCTAATCCACATACACCAAAACAATACATGTGTACAGTGTTCACTTCCACAAAAAGAGATTTAGTGTTAGGTTTACTTAGAAATAATATTTATTTGATTTTAAACTCACGGAACTATTTTACAACGGTATAACACTAAATTATAAGAAAATAATTATTTGTACAACTGGTTATATTCCTAAAAGTTAAATCATGAATAATGCTTTTTCTAAATTCACAAATCGGATGGGTTATAATAGGTTGCATTACATAATTATTTAACTGTAAATACATATCAAACTATGTATGAATTTTAATCAGTTAGTTGTAAATATTGTAGGCTTCACACATTTTACATACATGTTGAAAACAAATGTAAGTTGATTAAGTTGTTGTTCTAGGTTACAATGTAAACAGCATCATTATGTTTCCATGATGTAAGAGAGAAGTAGTATTTTTTGTAAATATGTACCGTAGTCCCCAATGTGTCTTCAATAAGTTTTGTACCTTGTTATTTAATTAGCTCAAAAAAAAGGTGGGCTAGTAAATAATGCTTCTATTATTTATTAATTGGCAGATAAAATTAACCTTTAAATGCTGTAAACATTTGTTGTGCTTTATTTAATTAAAATGTGATTCGCTTTTTAAATTCTTTTCCTTGTTACTCTACTCTAGGATTATTTGCTGTCCTTTCTTGACACTGATCATGACCTAGAAGACTACTTTAATCTACAAGTGTTCTAAAAGTCATCTTCCAGTGCATATATGAAGAATTAGTTTTTGTACTGATTATTTTGAGAAAAACCAATACCCAAGTTTGGTTTCGTCTGTTGTTTTGCTATTATCTGAGGCTAACAAATTTAATTTTTTTTATTATTGTTGGAAGTGTTTGCAGAGGTCTGATGGTATTTCGAAATGAAAAAAATCACAGTGACTCGCTTATTCATAAGACTGGGGAAGGTGGAGAATTACTTGAACCAATTGTTCCGTACGGTAATAACTCCGTCTTAACTCAGTCAATTACTTACTTGTGTTGGCCGCCTTTGTTCCATTGGGTACTTATATTTAAATAAGTTTGGTGCTTAAAGCATATTTCAAAATAAATCTTTAGCTTTTGACCATTGAATTTGTCCTAAAAAAAAAGATAAACTAGTGTCTAATTTTAATTTATATAACTTTGAGGCTTTATAAATAAATTGTGTATACTTTACTGTTATAAAACTCTTGATATGTAGATAATATTTGGATATTTAGAAGGCTATGAGTTTTTAAGAAACAAATACAACGTTTCTACAGGTATAACAAACCCCTGCCGTCTTCAGGTGCACTTACCAACTTAGCCTACATCTTAAACAATGTTTTTTTTCTTTTACCTATACTAAATCAGAGAAGACAATAATAGATGCTAGATACTAAATTTTACTGATGAAAGTCAAAAGTTCTTTACCACAAACTATCACACATAATATAATCATACAGAATATAATACACAATATGAAATACAAAAGAAATGAAAAATATGAAATCAGTCAACAAAACACAAAGCAAGTTATTTAATAGACCAAATACTCAATGACATACAAAAATAAATGCAAAATATGAAAAAAATCAACAGTGCATAAAATAGGTTACTAAACAGACAAAATATTCAATGAGACACAAAATAAATGCAAAAACATGAAAACATTCAACAAAACATAGAGCAGGTTCTTAAATATACAAAATATTCAACTTATCCAACTGGCTTCCAATTCTACTGAGCGGAGGGAAGGAGTTCTCGCACCACTACACTCACGAGATCAACTCACCACGACTGTCAAAGACGAATTTAATCCTTGCAGTAAGCCGATCCGTGACGGTTTGTAAGCTGGTTGGATAAGTTGAATATTTTCTATTCAACCTGCTCTGTTTTGTTGAATTGTTTCGTATTTTTGCATTTAATTTGTGTCTCATTGAATATTTTGTCTGTTTAGTAACCTGATCTATGCTCTGTTGATTTTTCATATTTTGCATTTATTTTTGTATGTCATTGCGTATTTGGTCTATTTAATAACTTACTCTGTGTTTTGTTGTCTTATTTCATATTTTACAATTCTTTTGTATTTCATATTGTGTATTAAATTTTGTATATCGGATTCCTAGCGGATAAGTAATATCATAGTATACGTAAAAATTATTGGGGAACAGATTTTAGAGCAATAGAAAATTTATCAATCAGTAGTGAATTAAAAGAAACACAAAAAGTCGTAGCAGTGAATTAACGAAAAATATCCACAATTGAATGTATTTGTTAAAACTATACGACCTAATAAACATTTAACAATTAATTTAATGTTGAAATGACAAATTTAAGAAATATTTCCAAATTAAAAAACTAATACTCTTAGAAGAAATAAAGCCTTTACCCTAATTGGTAGTGTAAGTGTTTGACAACAAGCTTGTCTGGTTTTCTCGTTGAGTATTAATTCTTCAAAGCCGCTTTTATTAAACAAGATTTTTCAGATGGGGATTTTCAACCTAAAGCTTATAGTTTTAACTTGATATTTCAGAAGATTTATGCTTATAAGATACTTTACCTAAAAAAAAGTATATTACATTTTAATTGTACGTAATAAAATACAGGTATTCTAATAAAACATAACGTTCCATCTGCTAGGTATTTTACTATTTTACTATTTTAGTTATTTACTGTTTTAGTTACTTATATGAAGGAAAGG